>JAVKLA010000057.1:19713988-19730241 GCA_034782735.1 Sagittarius serpentarius | reverse complement strand
GTTTTAAACTAAAAGAGGGGAGATTTAGGTTAGACGTTAGGAGGAAATTCTTTACTCAGAGGGCGGTGAGGCACTGGCACAGGTTGCCCACAGAGGCTGTGGATGCCCCATCCCTGGGGGTGTTCAAGGCCAGGCTGGACAAGGCCCTGGGCAGCCTGATCCAGTGGATGGCAACCCTGCCCATGGCAGGGGGGTTGGACTAGATGATCTTTAAGGTCCCTTCCACCCCAACCCATTCTATGATTCTATTCTTTGAAATAGCTGATTTTTTGTTCAGTAACACACTGCCATGACAAACTCTGCACGAACAACCCATGAGAGATACTGGGTGGTTTTCATGTAGTGGGTAAGGCAGACCAATGGCATGCTTAAAGCAATTAGGATCAAGATCATATTGTTTTCTTATGTATTGTCCCATCTGTATGTTCTTTCTTTTCTGTGTCCTGGGACAATTTTTTGAAGCTGTCTTCCCACTTGAGCTCTCAGCTTCCAAACACAGTCCAGTCCCATAAGAAGAGGAGGTGAAGGGCAGGACTTTGCCTCAGGCCTCTGGCAGCAGAAGTCAAGGAGTCTGGCTGGAAATATTCTTAAAATCTTCAATTGCTCTCCTTCAAAATGCAAAATTACTTACCTACTTACAGTAAAGCTGGAGACATTTACAGCCACCGACCACTTCCATGTGTGTGACCCTGTCTGTGCTTTACCTTTGCACTTAAGGGTTTTACATGATGTATTTTCCCTGGCCTCAGAAGAAGGGTTTTACATGATGTATTTTCCCTGGCCTCAGAAGAAGAGTAAGAAAGGAAGAAATCTATGGATTTTTAAACCTCTCACAAGCCTCCACTCACAAACTAAGAAATCACTTTCTCTGAGAGTCACTGTTCACTGTCTCCAGTCACAGAAAATGCCTCGTGACAAAATTGTAAAAAGTGTTCAAATGTTTAAACTGGTGACAGTTCTTTTGTTCCCCGTTAGAGAAGTTGAGTGTATCCTTTATTTTATCTGAACACACCTGTAGGGAAATCATCCTTGTTTACCTCCATGCTCTCCTTTTCAGTCCTTGGAGGGAGGAACCTTCCTTTCCTTTGGGCCACCCAAAAGCTCACTGCCAGCCCTGGATGCCGCTTCGACATTGTTCCTGAGCCCTCCGCATTCATTACGGCTCCATGTGGGAGCTCTTACACACTGTTCCTGCTGCCCAGGGGCTTTGGAGGTGGAAGAGGGGACAAGTCCTGACCTGTTTACAGTAAACCATTACCTGCCTTAGCCTCACAGGTTCTAACGATGCAGTGACCACACTCAGCAATGCTGCAGGGCATCAGAGACATTGCCTGTCTTGCTAAAAGCAGCGATGTTAGTTTTACAGCACTCTGTTATGCATGAAAAATGGGAAAAATTTCCAGTCACGTAAGTTTGCTCTGTAAGATGACCTCCAACCCCAGTGCTGAGGACAGGTGGAGAGTCTTCACGCCGAGCTGGGCTTGACCGTGCTTTCAGCTGGATGATTTGAGAGGAAAGGGCAGCTCATCCTTGTGAAGCAGGTGGAAATGCAGTTAGAAAATTGAGTAATAAAAAGATTTCCCGTCGGGCTTGCTCTGCACAGATGCCGTGTGGGAAGTCTGTGATGTGCCATGGATCCAGTATCCCCACTGGGACTAGACTTTAAAGGCCGGCAGAGCTGTCAACTTTATTTCCCGTGCTTGCCTTATAAATGCTGCCTATTTCTAAAGTTTTGGCCACCAGCCACAATCCCCAGTGTCGATGTAAGCCCTGTCTCCAAGAAGCACAATTTTTTTCAGAAGAAGAAAACTGCACCAAGTTTTCTCAAAGGAAATGCCACCACTTTAATCCAACCTGTGTTTGCTACAGCGGTGGGCCAGGGCCGTTTAGTGAGGTCTGAAATCCCACCCTAGACAAAGCCTCTCGCAGCCGACAGGAAGCATGGGTGTTTCACGCCTGAAATTTAGGCACTCTGGATCCGCTAGACTGTAGAAGTATTTAATCTTGACTCATTACTGGGAGTGATCTGAGAATATTCCGAGGAATAAAAGCAGTGATTTAGTTTTCATTGATTTTCATAACAATATTTATCATTTATAGTAAACAGGACAGCTTCCTGAAATTTGGGAAAACCTTAATGAATTCTTACCTAATTTAATGAATAACCGTGGAGCCCCTGTTTATTTTCAAACACTTGGAGTGTGCTAGTCATTATTCACCTGCCTCCAAGTTTCAATCAACAGCTCTGGGAGGCAGAAAAATGAAAAAAAAAAAAATCTGTTGAAATATACTCAGAGAAAACATTTGCTATTCCTTACAGAAATGAAATGTGTTTGTAGGAAATAGAATGATGCCGCAAATGCTTTGCAACAGGAGTAAATTTACCATCAGTTTTATTTGTAATAATTCAGTCAGCGAATAATAAAGCAAGCACTTGATGATAAAAAACTACTGTTATTTTGACATTGATGCAAAGACAGTCTTGATAGAATGGCTAGAATGGCTTGACTATTTTGCATTTAAAGTGGGGGAAGATAATTGGAGATCAAGATCTTTTGGATAGATGACTTAGTGATTGCATCATATGTTGAGAATGGGAAGGTTTGTGAAAGGGACATTGCAAGCTGAAATCGCAGATCAAAGCCAGCAAACACACATGCTTCATAGCATAACATTACCTCAAAATCCCATATAAAATTAATGATATCCTCGCAAACTGCTCGACACCACTAAGTCCAACTGATGCCATGTATAACAAGGATGTGTGTATTAACTAAACACAATTTATTTTCTTCTTTTCTTTCTCATTCCCAGATGGAGGACAGTAAATATGGAAATAAAATCTCAGCACAAATCAGAGGCAGGCGCAGTTTCTTGTTTGATGTTCTGAATATTAATTTCTTTTCTGAAGTGCTTCTTTCCCAACTCTTTCTATTAAATATAAATGAAACCAATGAAACTTGTGCTGAAAAAGGTGCGAGTGAAGTTTGGTGATGCATATCGTGACAGCCTGAAAAAATGTTGGATAGTTCAAAAAGTCATTAGTGTCCTCTGGGAAATCTTTGCAGTGCAGAGTGGGACAGACTGTACTTACCTGTGTGGAAAATTATGTCACATTAACTTCTAGCAGGGGAATACGTAGATAGACGATGGCTGTGTGAGATGTAAGGGCATGTAAGGACATATAGAAGAAGGAATTTCAAAACACTTAAGTAGACAGAAATTTGGTCTGTGCAATTCCCCATCAACACTACCAGCTCCATGCTTCTTTTCTGTCCTTTTTTTCCTATGGAAAATCCTCAGCAAATTGTACTGACTGCCCCAGAAACACCCTTTGTCTGGACTCTCAATGATTAGACAGGTTTTGAAGTGCCAGCCACTTAGTATAGTCATGCTGTTAGGTGAGGACTTTCTGAACAGGTAGAGCAAGGCAGAGCTAAATCTTCACTACACCCTCACAACAGAGATCAGCTGGCTCGTGCTTTTGTGCTAGACTTCACCACTTTAGAAAACATCACTCCGGGCTGTTTTATGACCTATCTTCTTCCTTCTGCAAGGCTGTTTATATTTTAATTACAAGGTAGTAATCTCTTTTTGAAATGTTTGTGTCTGCTGTAGCTTTACTCCTCTAAGAGCAATCGCCTTCAAGGGAGGGATAAGCCTTACTATTTGATAGCCGCTTATAATACTGGTTAGGTCTTAATGGACTTTGCCAGGATAATGCTTTTAGGCCTACAGGAGGAGTACGCAGATGCCTTGGGCCACCTTTCCCTCTGCAGGGATTTGCACTGCGGGAGATCCCAGCCCCGGGTAGGCGACGGGCCATGGCTCAGGTCCCGGTGAAAATGCTGGGAGAGGGCATTAAAGAGCCAGGCAAGCCCAGGGGCTGGGGAGCGGTGCCGCACAGGGCGACGGGAGAGAGGCGATGCTGCAGCCGCACGTCCCATTGCTCCTCCTGAGGCAGTCGGCCTTCCTCTCACCACAGTCATCTTCAGCGAGGCTCCGTGGCCGCAGGACTGAGTACCTGCACCTAAACCTGGGCTGATAGCCTTACCTGCTGTGCTGCAGCTGCACTGACAAACCAGTGGCTGCTCCTGGGGACATTAAATTTTTCATGAGATTTCTGCCCGTTTGCTGTTATTGGCCTGCACTGGGGCAAGCCAGGGGTGCACTGAGGTAGCTGTGTGTGACATGAGGAGACAGAGATCTCCTTTACCTTGACCGGTAATAACATTTTGGCTTTCCACTCAGACCCTCTCCTCAGTTAGGATGTGCCAGCCTTCATTTGTGGGTGTCTCTTGAATAATCCTCCTCTGAAGCCAGCTGATGAAGAGGCCATCCTTCAGGTGGTTAATGAAAGTTAGTGAAGGGGTGCCCCCTTACAGCTCACTATTATGCGTTACTGCCTTAGCATCAAACACTAAAGGAATGACACGTGACTGGATGTGGAATTCCTTAAGGGCTCTATGTGGAGTCCATGAAAGGCTCTGAATCACATACAAATTGAGTTCACAAATCGCACCCCTGCCTTCCAAATTTTGATGTTTGTACTTCTTGAGAGAAATTATAAAAGACATTTTCCAAGGTAGCATACCAAGAATATACAGATACCTACTTAGTCTTCTGCCAGGTTGTCTCTTCAGACTTGTGTAAATGTGTCAATGCTTACATATATTTGAGACACATATATACCACTAATTAAGCTCTCTGTGGATGTACCAAGTCTTTAAAAAATTAAAGCAGGACTAAAATTCAGAAGAAGTTGAACAAAATAACATACAAAAATCTATCAGAGAATTGCTTACCAAAGAATACCCTTTTCATCAAAGCTTTTTTAACAGTCTCTAGAATACAATAGAAACTTTGTTAAGCTTTGTAAGACTTTGTCTGCTGAAGCAACTAGGAAACATCTTCCAGACCTTGAGATGTTCTTATACTAATCAGAGAATTTTCTGTTCTCTTTGTTATGTTGTCAGATTTTTTTTTTTTTTTTTTTTGGATGCAGCTCTCCAGAAGGATGTCGAGTCTAGGCAGGCTATTACAGAATTAAAGCCAGTTTCAATTCACAGGTCTAGAGTAGCATACCGTGCAGTGAAACACTCAGGAATTTAGCCTAAGAGAAGCAGAAATGTAAGTAGATGGGAACATGACATTTATGAGCAGGCATGCATCTTTTTATTTCAATCTACATATGCAAAAGTCACTCTGCAACTGACTGGTTTTGCATCCGAGCAGAGAAGGGAGCAATACTGAAAAAAAATGACTAATTCAGAAGATTACATGACCACTTAAATTAATTTTTAAATTCATGCCTATTTTTGGAGCTGTAGGACACGGACACTTCAAATGTAAATCACTGCCACTTGAACACAGCTCACAAGAAACATTTCTGAGCAACTGGCTCTGTTTCTGTCTCAAAGAAGCTGAAAGATGAGTGTTATTTTGATTTTCTTTGTGATTATGAGGTTTCTTACTCTACTCATTCACCACGTGATGTAGACGAGTTTTCTTTCTTTGTGAAAAGATACAGCTTTTGCAAGATTGTTCTAATCTGCCATGATGTTTGAAAGGCTTCTTCTTATTTACCAAATCTGTTTCGGTGTTGTGAGTTCTAAGTATTCATTACATATCCATAAAAATATTAATAGAATAGTTTGTAGTATTTTATCACCTCATGTTTTTCTTTGCACAGAGCTGGCTCTGGGAGGTGTTTCCAAAGTAACACTGTCAATTTTTCCTTTCAGCTTGAAGACCTGATGTTAGCGTATAACCTGGGGTAAAGCGTGGGTTTATGTATTTCTGTCACATCTTACAATAAAATATGCTGCTTTCCTTCAAAATGCCCTAAGGGAGGAGTGTTATTTTCAATCTGCAAGTGTACAGGCTTTTACTAGGTACTGACATCAGGCTGTAACATCAAGCAGAGACGGAGAGGGAGGGAGAGGAAGACCTGCTGATACAACGCATGGGAGAACCAGTCTCGACTTGGACACGCAGTCTATGTCTACACATATGTATCAGACCAGTGTGAAACAGCCTGTGTCCACAGCATCAGACGCTTCCAGGGGATGCTCCAAAACAGGACAGCACTATCCAAACTGCTGGCTGTTGTAGGTGGCCTTGATCTATGCTGGCTTCCGAACTGTGCCTGGGGCCATTGGGTACCAGCTGGCCCAGACCAGAACCATACCTGGGACCCTTCTAACAATTTGCCAGTTGGGGTGAACAGGACTCAGTGTCTGGAAAGCTCCCTGGTACTGCTTTAATTTGCAGACAAAACCCCACAATTCCGGAAAAAGAAACTCTCTTACCAGTTGTGTTCCAAATCCCAGGTCTTTGTTTATTGTGGCTAATAGGCTCTGTAACAAAAGTACAATTCTTTGCTCTCTGGAGCAGTCACGAACACCACATCTGAACCTGTCCCAGTGGTATTGGTACCCAAGGCTATCTCTGACCTTGGAAAGTAGCTAAATAACAAGAATGGGAATGAGTAAGAATGGCATGATGCTGTTACAACTTTGGGGCCAGAGTGTGCATCGCTGGAGATGTTGTACCTCATAGTCATTTGCTCTAATGAGCCTTTCTGCTGTTCTCATCATGTAAAGCTGCCTTAAGCTCCTTAAAATGTAGGTGGTATTGGGATACTTTCTGGACTTCATCCAAATGTGCAAAAGTACAATTTCTAATTCTTAAGCCTGGCAGAAGTCTGGTTACTTGAAACTGGCAGGGCAATACAAAATGCTTTTAATGTCAGTGAGAGCCAGGCTGAATGACTTTGTTTCACCATTAACTCCCTGGCACAGACTCAGACTGTATTGTGTTTATTTTAAAGTCACAGAACCCTCACAGAAATCATCAAATAATTTCTTTAAATTGTGGTCTAAAGAAAATACTATTTCTTTTATTGCTTCAAGCAATAACTGTTTCCAGGGAAATTACCTTAATGAAAATATTTCCCTTATTTCTCTTATTATTCATACATTTCTCTTATTATTCACATCCTCCTGTGGATTTGCTGACACTATCACAGTTGTACGCAGCTGCTTTATGGCCGTTTCTTTTGGGATTATTTTGTCATTTTTATCCCATCTCTTAAATTGCAATGAAACAATAAAAATAAGCAGAAAGTAGCTATTACACCTACAAATTCAAAGATGACAGCTCATTATGAAAATGATGGCAAAGAGCTGAAATAGCAAAGACTTTCCGATGTCCCAAAGCTGAGTTAACCTCGTTGAGAGGATGGGATTATATGCATGTAGGGATCTCTTGCACTTTAACAGCTTTTCCTTGGATAAACCATCAAACATCCACTTATATTTTCACCCCACCCCAGAGAGTGCAACACACACTTTCAGTCTGATGTGATGAAACACCATCTGACAGGCTACTATATGGCCCCAGCATCACCTCAGGTACTTTGACCATTTCAGAGCTCTGGGCCAAGTTGGCCTCAGGTGCAGGGATTGTTCCTTAGGCTTATCTTTCCTTGGTGTAGACAAGTCCAAGGCAGGGTCCAGAGGCAGGCGGTCCTGAATCATGGATATTTCCTGGGAATTAAGAAGAATGCTGTCCACAGTAAAATGGTGTGGCTGTGTTTTAAGCATGTTTTCATTATTATTATAAAAGGTATGGCAATAACACGCTTGACAAGTTTCTCATCTGCCATAAAAAGTCTAGTTTTAAATGCCAGCATTAGTTGGGCAGCAAGAGCCAGCATTAAAATGCTGTGTGGTGGACTAAACTGGGAACTAGGACTGACCACCTTGTTCCTGGTGGTGGTGGTGGTGAAGCTCTCTCCACAAGCTGACTTCCACCTTGTAAAAGGCTATAGGCTCCATATAGCCATGCAATCATGTACAAAGCTTACACTGAAGGAGAACAGTTCAAATCCAGGTTACTGTAGCATACAGTAAACAAAACTGAAGCAAACCTCTGTAGCTATGTATGACCTAAGATGCTTCTTCCAGGCAGGCTGGTGGACTAGTGCTAACCGTCTGTAAGACTGGATCATTTGGCACTTCCAAAGCTTGTCAAACTGCACTGAAAATACCCAGGCACGTTACCATATGCAGTAAGAATCAAAACCAAAACAAGCTGTGGTGTCTAGCGGCTGGTATGTCACAGATAAATAAAACCAACTGAACTAAAATTGTAACTATTGGCATGAGACATAATAGCTGCCTTAGGCCAGGTGGTGAATGCAGACTGGCACGGTTTTGCTGAGGTGAGTGACTTCGTGCTGGGTGATCCCAGCTGATGTGCTGATCCTGAAGCATTACCAACTGACCGGGGTGGGGTGGCTGCAAGTCATGCAAAATTAGAAGCAGCAACAAGACATCTTCTCATAACATGCAGATTCATCAGAAGTGACATAATGGCATAGTTTTCTCTGTGGGCTTTCTTGATGCTTCCATAAAAGACTGTTTTTATCAGGATTTTCAGTGCAAACAAGAGGGCTGTATTGGGAAAATGGTATCCAAGCTGCCCACTGGGGCAGTGGGTAGCATTTCTGCTTCATAAGGTCCCTTTTTGTGAAGGTATCTGAGCCTTTACAAACTGAGTCCCAAACCTGTTTTCACTTGTATTGCTCTAAATCACAGGCAACACAGCTGAGGTTAATGGAGCTACAGTGCTGTAAACTGATATAAGCTGATGTCTACTTAACAGCCAGCATATGGTAGGCAAAAGCAAGCAGAATAATTGCTTTCATTGAATATAGCTTCAAATAATACTAGAAGTACTGGAGCAACCCTGAGCAGCGGAAAGGCAAGCGGATGGCGATGAGAAAGGGCACAGGAGTGCCAGTCCTCGGCAGGGACGAGGTGCCTGTCGCTGCCACCCCGGCTGGCTTTGCCACCTCCCTCCCTCGGCTGTGCGCGGCTGCTGCCCGTGCTGCCCCTGCCCGTGACGGCCCAGCCAGACGTTGGGCTGCCACGTGCATCTGTCGCTGCAGAAATCCGCTGAAAAAAATAAAGGGGATGTGACCTGAAGTTCACTTCTGACCAGCGAACAAGCCAAGTTAAACCAGGCTCATGGGCAAGCAGCTGGGACAGCTCACACCAGCGCAGCACGGCTGTGTGCCACTGGCAGCTAGCGTCCTACGACTCCTCGCCTTTAGCTTTCACTGCTTGCGGTTCCGAGGCCACCCCACAGACCAGAAACCTTTCAGATCACAGCCAGATCCCTCCCCCAGGACAAAGTGGCTTCCCAGCTGCTCTTGGAGCTGCCAAAGTCATTTCAATCCATTTGGTTCCATTCTAGAGATCTTCACTCTACCCATCCACACATGGGTAGCTCTGGCCTCAGTGATCACCTCTATGCCTGCTCATTCCTGCTGCCAAAATGAACCTTATTGCTCCCTTCAACTCCTTGTTTCTGTACAAAAGAGAATGCTGGAGTAATTTGGGTTAATAATCATGCAAAAAATGCACTTGGTGTGTGTTACTTCTAGCCAAGATGATTTCCCTTGTGTAATTCACATTGCAGCCTCACAAACATGTGGACTGCCTTAATTGGAAGGACAGCAAATTACTCCATAGTAGCAGAGCTAAATGGTGAGCGATGAGGACCTCTTCAGCCGGGAGACAGACAGAATCTCAGGAAAATGGAAATATATCCATCGTTCTGCATGTTTTTGCAATTGAGAAAAATTCTCGCTTCTGTTTTCCCATTGGTGTCACTTTAGCATCAGATAATTACCCTTGACTGCTGTTCATGATAGGTTCGAAAGAAAATTAAGGTTTTCACAGGCAGAATGTTTCCCACTTACAAAATTTAACATCTGGCTTTCCAGTCATTTCATACATCTTATGTGTATAGAAATACGTATACTCATGCATATAGAGATACATATTCTCATGCATATAGAGGCACAAATATATGTGTATACACACATATATATGCACACATACTTGCACACATACTTACACACATAGAAGTGTAGCGGTAGCCAGAGATACTTATCATATGTATGGAATCCCCTCTTCAGTCCCATTGTTTGTGAAATATTCTTGATTTTTTTCCCCTTTCGAGTATCTTGACAAGAACTTACTCTTCTTTTGGGCAGTATTAGCACTGTAAGTTAATTCTGTATCCTTTTTCCTCCAGATATTTTGGATCATCTACTTAGAATGAGAAAGTAAATGTCAGTATAATTAACATTTTTAAAATTCAAAAAACTTTACCACCAATTAAAGAAAATACCAAAAAATTTACACATGAGGGCAAGACCAGGTAACATGAAGCAGCAAAATAACAGATTGCCCCAGTCCTCTCCCAGTTTATCGTCCTTTCCAGCTGCTTCCCTCTGAGTGTTTTCTCTCAGCAGTGAAGTGGTACCCATATTGCTGGTGCTTATGTAGCCCTGCAGAAGCTTTTTGTAGTCTCAGCATCCTTGCTGCACTTACTCAGATTTGCTTCAGCGAACTGAATTACTACGTTGATTATTCAGGACAGAGAAAGTCCCCAAAACCCCACAGGAAGAATGGATAAGGCAAGTTACTTGCTTTTTTGGAACAGACCGGTAGTTCTGTCTCTAAAGAAATCTGATGACCTCTAATGACCATATAAAATGAAGAACTTTTTTTCCCCTGAGTGCCTTTAAATTACTGGGGGAGGGGGGGATGTTGAACATTCTTTTAAAGTTCCAGTGCTGTCATTTCCAGGTGCTCAGGTGCCTTCACTGGGGATTGCAGCAATCACACAGACACAGCACTCACTGGTTCTGCTTGCTACAGCCCGTTTGCACGTCCTCTCAAAGCCAGGAGTAGCATGCAACTTCTGGTCCAGGGAGGGAGAGCTTTTCCGCTAGATTATGGAGCCCTCTGCCCCAACAGCTGGAGACACAGAGGCTGTGACAGAGACAGGAACTGTCCTGATTCTATCAGGTTTTGATCAATATCACACATAAAAGTCTGATAAATCTAAAACTAGCTAAAAATCCCAGATATGCAAAGATATTTCTGCTCATTTGTTTGTGGTTTGGGTTTGGTTTTTTTTTTTTTCTTAAAGTCTGATGACAATAATAAAGTGATGCTTTGGTAATATTTATATGATCTATACCTAACCTGAGCTGTACACAAGTATTCATTTTGAAGTCCACCAGAACACTGAGATATTCTAATGAGAAACTCATTATTCAGATTACTTCCAGTCCAGCTGGGTTTGCTGAATCAAGACTAGTTTAAACTAATCCATATACCAACTATTTTGTTTTGAAGAATAAGACTATCAGTAGCCACTGTTAGCCGCAGTTAGAGTTTTACCAGATAAAGAAAACTATATGCACAGACGTATATGGCACAATTTGATAATGGTGAGTGATTTTATCTCAAACTCACAGCTAGCGTGTGATAAGCTGTTGTGGTTCAAAGGAAACGTATTCTGCTTATACAAGGCCCATTATTGCACAGATACAATGAGCCATGTAGCCAAACTATAAATTCTAAATAAAATGCCCGCACATTTTCATCATATCATACTAGGCAGGGTAAACAGCTTCTAAGGCCAACAATATTGTTTGTTTTATTGCTAGTCATCTGTAGCACTGATGACAATATTCAGTACTATTTTAGATAAGTGATAGCAAATATCTGGTGGCAAGTTGGCAATTAAAAAGTATGCGGCCTTTAGATGTTTGCTGTGAAAGGCAGTTTTGACTTTTCTTCCTTTGAAATGTATTATATCATACAAAGTCTGCTGAACAGGACGTATGTTACGATTTAAAACCATTGGTGAGATACTGATCAAGAAAAGAGGTTATATAGCTGTAGTTTCAATTTATTCTGGGAACACTGAATGTTGATGCTAAGCTGTAATTATTTCATTCATGAGAGGATCCAAAGTCACAAGCATAAAAATGTTTCATCATTTAAGCAAAGCAACTCATCTGCTTTTAAATTGCTTGTAAATTGAAAAAAAACCACCACCCACCCATCAGTGTCTGACAAAGACAAAAGGATTATCAAAACAGGGGAAAATGATGGAATTAAAAGAGGAAGATTTCTCATCACCGTCCTTGGAATTGCCTTTCTGGATCTGTCAAATGGACTGTTTGGGTCTGCATAAATGGACTGATAGGTCCGAATACTTCCTAGTCAAAATATATTCAACAATAATTCTGAATGCTTTGGAGAAGCAGATCTGATATTGACAGTGGCCAGATAGTCTGTATGGGAAGGTTCTTCAGGCAGTTAGCACTTGCCATATGTCCTCAAGCATGAAGAAAAATGTCCTCTATAAATGTGTCCTATCAAATGTGATCGCAGATGTTCTCATTATGTGGGACTGACTCTTCTGTGAATTGCTGAATTCTTGTTCTCAGCATTATCCTGTGGCAGTGAATTTCATGTGCTGCACACTCTGTGAGAAGTATTTCCCTTTAGCCTTTCCATTTCATTTAATGTTGCCTTGTTCATGTCTTCTGAGAAAGGGCAAATGAGAGTCCTTTGAATTACCTTCTCTGGATCATTCTTTATAATAGGCAGAGGTGGTACGGCTTGTTATTATTAAGTTTGGTATTTCCTATTACGATACACTGTTTTCAGTTGCTTCTATCTTTGTCAGACATGAATGCTTCAGGCTGAAAATGTCCATGCTACATGCCTGCCTTGAGCGGAATTTTGTTTTGAAGGTTTCAGGCAGCGCAAATTAACCACTTCTGAGAATGAAGAAAACAACTTGGGGCGGGGGGGTGGAAGAGAGCAGCTGTTTTTTGGTGTTAAGAAAACCCCCATGATCTCATTTTGAGAGAGAGCTAAAACCCAGGCCCTCTGGCTCAGGGTCTTGGGACCTGTGGGCTTTCCATCAGAAATGCACCTGTTGCCACGGTGGGGAAATCTGTGCAGATCTATCTACGACCTCAATCTGAGGAATTTCCACTCTCTCCACCTTCAGTAAAGATCAGAGCTTAACGGGTTCCTCTCCTTTGAACACCCGCCCTGTGACGGCTGCTCAGTGCTGCCAGGTGTCCAGGTCCCCGGGTCTCCTTCCTGCGGCTCCCAGTTCATCCTGGGCAGAGCCAGGGATGGGAAACGTCAGCGTGGGGACACAAAGGCTGGAAGGGGGAAGAAGGTAGGAGAAAGTCAGGTCAGGGAGAAACTGGAACTAACTGGATGAGGAGACTGGGCATTGGGAGGAATCAGACTGCCCCACAGCACGGGAGAGGGCTGAAGACCTCAGCTGCACCTGCCTCGTGCTTCCAACCGGCAGATGAAGGACGATGGCCTGGGTGTCCCAGTCTGGCCATGGTGACCCATGTAGGGCAGGAGTCGGTCCAGGACCTGCAGTTGAGTTGCCTGCAGGTAATCCAACCCCAGCACACCACGTGATGGAAACAATACCATGGGAACAAATGAAATGAGAAAACGGAAATTAAGCACTTCAGAGCTAAGAAATACTCAATTTGAGTTTGTCAGTGCAAAGTGGTTATATCTTTCTTGGGCACTCTGTTTTGAAGTCTTCAATTATATGATCACTTATTGTTTTGGACAAATGTCACCTCCTCAGTCAAAACACAGAATTAAACTTCTAAAGGGATAAATATTGGACATTCAGTAGAGGAGACAGCTCCTTGTAAGACCTCTGCACCATTTACTAAAGGCGGTGGTAAGAGCTGCAAGAGCCTGTTGGAGGAAAAAGGATGGTTGAGTGCTGCTGTGGAGCATCAGCTACAATCATTGCTTCTGCCACCATGCTCCTGTGCAAGACCAAGCAAGGTATATGGCGAGCTTTTCATACATGGTCAAACCCAGTATGTTCCTCATTTCGTGTGACATGTGATTTGAGACCCTGGGATCAGGTTTATCAAAGCACTGAACACTCAGATCTTCTGCTTGAGTTAGACTGTGTTACACAGTGCTCTGAAAAAAAAAGGTCCAAAGTATTTCTAACTGGGTACTCAAAATTAATGCATATTTTTTTACTCTAATAGCTGTGTCTCAGCTCCCTCTTTGCAAAATGGATCCCTACTCATTTGCTGGGCAGGTAACAAAAATACAAGTCATTAACAGACCTAGCATCAACAGGCATCATGGGAAGAAATTAATAATTCTGCCTCCAATCTGTGGTTTCAACAGCCTGCAGGAGGTAAAACATGGAGCCAAAACAGTTAGAAAGGAGAGCAAAACACGGCAATAAGGAGCTGCTAAATCTGTACTAAAAAAGCTAAGGTGCCCAACAAAAAAACAGTATCATGTAATTACCAATGGTGGGTATGCCTACACTGGGATTGGTACTGTAAAAGCAGTCAAACAAACGCATCCCCGAGCTCATTTTATAGTAGTTAACTCAGCTCAACCAAATCAGCCCAGTCACAGCCCCAGACACCTCAGGGCGGGCTGCAGAATCGCAGCGGGCAGCTGTGGAAATGCGCGACGGGTGTTGGGAGCTCACGGCTGCGGGGACTGGGCTGCCGCAAGGACATGCTCCGACCAACGCACGGCCGCGTCTGCGCGGGAGGCAGGGCGTGCAGGCCCGCGGTCAGGCTGGAAACTCTCAAGGAGCTGGACTAAGCTTGCGCCTCCTAAATTTTGAGGGTTTGGCACTGCATTCCCAAGGTCATTCTTTTTAATTTACCCCACTGTGCGTAGCTTTGTACAGCTGAAGCGTGGCGCTCCTCTATTACGTCTCCAAAAATAAGAGGCTCGGTCTCTGCAGTTTGTCCTGACCTGGAAATCTCAATGACCCATTCTCGTATGACCCTGGTTTCTGACCTACCTTTTGAAACAGAATCACCAAAATGAATATACCAGAAAAAGCAGCACTGCTCATTTACAGCCCCAATTAGCTGACTGCGGCATTGATGCTCGCTGAGCTGCTTTGGGCTCTGGTCCCTCTTCTGCTCTTCTGAGAAATCCATTTATACCAAAGCATTAAAAAACTGTGACCAGATAGACATAAATTTTCACATCCATTTCTTCTTCCATCAAAATACCAAGACAAATAGCTGAATACATCTTTGGCTTGGAAAAATTGAAGGGGCAGGAGGTCGGGGGTGTGGGGGAGTTAATTTAAGTATGTTCTTCCAGTTGATCTCCAGATTAGACATCTGCATTGAAAACCTGAAGTAAAAAAATTGCTTATTTTTTGAGGCCTTTGACTGTACTGTTTATGTTAGGAAAGGGGGATGGTTCTCAGAAAAAAAAAACCAGAAGGCTGTCGTCTATAAACAAGTTTCAGAACAGTTTCTCAGTTTTAAAAACAGTTCATTTGCTAGCATAGCATTAAAGTGCATTGCAAAGTGCATTTAGCTGAGAGAAGCAATGAAATCTCAGTCGTACAATAAACTGCATCTGATCCCATCTCAGAACTCAGACGTAGATGTGAGGGAGACAAAATAGTGCCAGCACTGCACTCATACTGAAGAGCTCCCACCTCCACGAATCTTAGTGAAATCAGTCTAGTTAAAATATTCAAAAAAGAATAATTTCTTAAGCAGATGGACATAGTAGTGGCTGGGCTTTCTCAGCACAACATGGAAAATATGGTACATTTTGGCAATGGTGTCAGGTAGCTCCCAACTTCTCCAAGGCCACAGTGGCCTAGTGCTTCTGAGACATGCCCAAGGTTCCAGGGGCACGAGTTCTGAACAGCCTTGCCCATCTCTGGGACAGGATGACGTGCAAACACTGCACATGATAGGTAAGGCATGCAGGTGCTAAGAATTCAAAATGTACCCAATGCCAAGCCATCAACAAAATTTTTTTCTCATCTGAAATGCAGGCAGTGACTGCCTTTCTCCATCCAAGACTGGGCAGGTGTTGATCCACAACTTCTTGGTTCAAACTTTCATCAGCAAGAATGGGATGGATGGGTTTTTCCAGGTGAATGGATGAAAAGACGGACTGCCTCTGGGCAGTAGAGAGAAAGGCAACCGGATGAAATTTGTCTGACCTACTTTAGATGTCTGTATTAGGATGAGATGACTCATGCCCTACAAAAAGCCTGCTTCTCCCCATGGACTGCAGAGGAAGGCTGGGCACCGAGCTCAGGTCAAGGAAGCTAAAGAAGCTGCACACATCTAAAGTTAAATGAGATGAGACTCACCATGGAAGACATTGCATTTCCTCCCTCTAACAGGCACTGTGAACAAAAAACCATGTACAACATGGCCAAACCGCCAAAAAACTCCCCCACTGGCATGCATGGAAGGGAGGGGGGGCCAATAACGCAGACGAATGAAAGTCTGCAACAGCAAGGACCAGCAGACTTCCCCTGAAGCCTGAGGTGCCCTTGCAGAACCGCTTCACCCC
>JAVKLA010000057.1:19682398-19713888 GCA_034782735.1 Sagittarius serpentarius | reverse complement strand
GCCCCCTCCCTGGAAGTGTTCAAGGCCAGGTTGGACGGGGCTTTGAGCAACCTGGTCTAGTGGAAGGTGTCCCTGCCTGTGGCAGGGGAGTTGGAACTAGATATCTTCAAGGTCCCTTCCAACCCAAACTATTCTATGATTCTACCCTACGTTATACAGGGAGTGAGTACATTCCTTACGGTACTGAGCTAGCCCAGAGCTAGAAGCAGAAAAGACTATGGTATGGGCAGGTAAGTCCATTGCATAGACCCCACTAGGCATCCTTGGCAGGCTCCTGGAATGCATATGGTACATGTTTACATGCAATATCCTTAGTGCAGTGTCCTCTACTAATGCAGAAATAAAAACTGGTCCTTACCCCAAAGACTACGAAAGGAGGATACTGGAAGATAATGTATGCATATGTGATGTTACAGGCTCATAATACAGTTTGCTACATTGTTTAAGAGACAATTACATTACAGGAAAGGAAAAAGGAATGCAATAAGCAAACTGGGAGTCATCATACTTGGAGAGAGATAGGAAAGACTGAAGGGCTAGAAAACACTAAAGTGAGAAAATTGACTACCATGTTTCTGAACACAGTCCAAAGGGAAAATAACAAACTCGCATTCCAAATTCTGCTGTGCACCCAGTACACATCTGCCATTGGCATCCTTCATGGGGTGATCAGCTCAAGCAAACCAGCTCTTTCAAGTCCTTTGGGCACCCATGCATGCTAGCTGAGTTCTGATGCTCTTCAGGACAGTCGAATGCTGCTGCTGGATGAATCTAACCCTTCCTTCTTCTTGTGGCAGCTTTGATGTCTATGTGAAATTAAAGTGAGACATTAAAAGAACTGTCTGTTCTATCCAGTGCTGCAGTGATATTACATTGAAATACATGATCCTTGCTTTGTAAAATGCAAGAACATTAACATAAAAAGTTAACCTGCATTGACTATTTAATATTCTCTCACTTGCTATGTTCATAATTTTTAAAATGTAGCAGTGAAGCAAGGCAGGTGCAAAGAAAAACATTTAGACTTTAGCCTTACTACAGGTAAAGCCTAGAATTACATTTACTTTGCTATAGGGAATTAGGCTAGGGAATGAATGCAAACTGTTACAGATTACGAATTTAGAAATGTTTTATATATATTTTTATATATCTATATGTATATATGCATATACTTACACACCACAGAGTCATACATCACTTGCGTAATGGTAAGGCTCAAACGGAAATTTTGTGTCTAAGATTGACAAACTGTGAAAAACAAATGTATCTTGGGAATTTTTTTGGTATGAGCTGAAGGAATGTCGTTACATGTGTGGAATGCTGATTAAAATGCAGAACTGAAAGAAAAAAGTCACGGCAACCAATGTGTATAGTTTAACAGCAATATAATGCACCAGTAAGCAAAAGACCCCTGATGTATGGAGAGGCATGTAACTAAATACATTAAGGGAAATGGCTGAAAGTATGATTGCGTGATAACCCACATGAAAAGTGGTGCTTATGAGCAGAAGAAACATTTCTGTCTCAAGGAGGTGGTCAGCCAGAACGTGGGTAGACCCAACCAAAACTGACACAGTTAAAACTGTTTGCCTAGATAACAAAATGCATAACTATATCATTAAACATTTATCTTTGCTTTGCAGGTTGACTTTATTACTTATAATAAAATGTCACTTTTTATAAATCTCAGGGTCTGTTTGCAGTTCTGCTTTTTATCCTTTATTCTCTCTCCTTTTGAAGAAAGCCTTTGAACAAATTGAAGTAGGGCTATCAGACAGGAGAAGGGAGGTCTTCTTTAATCTGGTAACCTTGATTAGTGGCTAATTCATTGAACAAAACAGGCAACAAATGCACAACTGTATATGCAACATATAGACATCGGGCATTAGCAAATTTCCAACTGTTGCCTTAATACTTCGCATTTAAAACTGTAAATACTTGTCTCAGTGGAGGCCATTTATTTACACTCACAAAAGGGGCAGCTGCCAAAGGGATCACTTTCCAGATTGTGGTCCTCAGGTGGGTGCTGTGTTGTGACTTGTGACAGCAGCTAAGCGGAGGGTGTGAAAGGGGCTGGGAAGGGGATGGTAGCAGGGCACCGGCAGGGCCAATGGGTGCTTTCCTTGTGGGAGACTCGCCTGCTTCCCAGGGAGATAAATCACAGTCAGACGGCAGCTTGCGACATGTGAGAAATCTTTAATTGCTTCTTGGTCAGCTGTGATAGGAGAGAGGAATCCAGCTCTCAGTGTCTTAATAATGGCAAGATTTCTGTGGGCAGCAAATCATGTCGTCCTGCTCTGGAGTCTGTTCCAGTGCATTGGAAAGCTGCTGTAAGAACAGTTCCTCAAATCTAATGGAAAGCTGTGTCAGATTTATATTGGAGTCCCTGAAATGATGCGCTTTCCTAGGTGAGGAAGTCCATTGTCAAGGAATAAATCACAATATTTTTTTATGCTAGCGTGTAATGATAACCTTAATTCAACTCCGTACTGCTCAGCCTAAGATCAATAGCACAAAATATAAAAAATGGTTACGACAGAGGGTTAAATAAACATATTCTGTTTTCTGACTGCAGCTGGAAGGATGATTGATAGTGGGAAGGAAGCAGTGGTGAGAACTGACAGCAGTGTTATTGGATGTGTGTCTTTGCTTTTCTCACTCCTGAAGATGGACTCAGCTGAGACTTGCCACATACTCCAGACCTGACTTAATTACCATTTTTTCACATCACAGGACTTTCAGGAATGTTTACAATTCTGGTTTGGAACAAACAACTTTGAAATATCAAACGATTAATATTAAAAGTAATTTTTTTTCCTCTCATCCAGTTACATTTGACTCCAAATAAGAGCACTGCTAACACATCAAATACTTTTAAGTGGTGAGTTAATTTCCTCCAGATCAGAAGACTTTTAAGAACAAATTTAGTTTTCTTTCTTTCCTGCTCTCTAGTATCCTGCAGATACGCTCACCTTTGGCCTTTTCCAACAGCTATGAATCCCGAAATCTTTTTTTGGTACTGAAAGCTGAGATTCTCACACAGGAACTGGTGGCCGAGAGCTGGGCATCTGAGAGGAGTGCCTTGTCTCACACAATCAACTTAGGATAAAATCATAAACTGGAAGTATTGCATGCCCACATCTTGCACTTCTTGTTCTCTACAGATTTGGGTCCATCTAGATCCCTGGAGCTCTTGGGCTATGTTTATTCTCGTAAAGTAAATACATATACATATTAAAAAAATCAAAGTAAAATAATATCTAGTAAAGTAACTATCAAAATCCAGATCATTTATAAATTGTAAGAGTGGTTTCTGTTGTGCTTTTGCTGTGAGCCACTTAGCACTCCCCAAACAATTCCCAGGCATGGTTTGGGAGTCAGGACAAGCCATTCCCAAAAAGCAGTTGTGATGTGGCCGCCTTGCCTGAAAGGGGGAAAAGATTTTTGTAGTTTTGTGCCAGTTGGCCTAAATGCCAGAAGGTGGTCCCAGGAACATTTTACTTATGATTACGGAGACAGCCTCAGATTGGAATGGCAGAAGAGCAGTTCCTACACTTCTGATCTTCAGGTAGTTTAGCTGTCATGTTTTATTGGTTACAAATAGGTTTTACCTTCATATTTTTGTGTTCTTAAAGAAAGACCTCTCGGACTGGCCTCCCATGCAGAGTGCAAAATAGCAGATTTTACTTCCCCTGCAGTATTTCTGTGGGTGACTGAGGCTATGTCCACGTTAGGAAGCCATGTAGAGCAGTCAGATCTTCAAGTCTGTGGTGTGAAACAGCTGGTGTTAGTGAGGACCCAACATCCACATTACACAATTTGTAGTGGTTTTACTTACGAGTAGCTCTGCTCTAGTCCCCAAATAGCCGCTCGTGCTTGAAGCTTATTGGATACACTTCCTGGATGACAACCTTTGATTTAATCTCATTTGAAATGAATGTAGTTCATGAGCTGCAAGGTGAGCCCCACAATGCGAACCAAAGATAAAGTAGGGACAATCAGGAGATTTGTTTCAAAAGTGCACACCTGTTTCAAATTAAAACACAAATGTAGATATAGCCTGAAACAGATTATTAAAAGAAATGATAGCAACCCTCGTAGTTGTCCTTCCAGCCCTCCCTCAGGGCTCCCTGTCCCTGCTGCTTTTTACAACTCTGAGGCTGAATGAGTGTCTTGACGCCCGAGTAAATACCTAATCTCCTGAACCACATTATCATTCTATGCTCACATTTATGTCATTTCAGCTAAATGTTGCAATGAAAAGGCACGTATAGGCATTTTAGCATCGGGTGCAGACAAAAACTGGTCTGAGTCTTCCTAACCCTATCTGGCAATAGTATTTTGGCACGTTCCTCAGCCGTATTTCCAATGGGGCTGGACCTGCAGTCAGCATGGGCTGTTCCCACGGCCTCCTCCAGTCTTTGCCAGGTCCTCAGCACTGGCTCTGGGCCACTGGCAGTGCATCACATGCTGCAGAAGTTCACCATTGCCTTGTCAGTATATGTAATGAGGAGAAATACAGTATGAAGTAAATTATGCAGCTGGTACACTGACACCATAGCCCAGGTGCACTCCTTGGCCCAGACTCTACTGCAACTTCCCAGGGTGAGGTTTGACATTTTTTAAGTAGTCTGAAGGTAATGCAGATGCCTTCCTGTCACTGTGAAAATATATCTATTTTTGTCATGCCCTAATTGTTATTTTCCTCCTTTGTGAGAATAAGCTTTAGCTAAAACAGAGGTTTAACCCGCCATCACTGACATTATTCTTGCAGTTCATCTGGGACTTCTTTAGAGATTTTACGAATCTCTCAGATTATGTCACCACAAAATGCCCTTAATAACTGACGGGTCCATATGTGTGTCCAGAAGCAGACATTGCTCATCACTGCTTGTGACAGCTAGTTGCCCATCCCTGCCTTATGACTTTTTGGATTCTCCTCTGGTTTTATTCTTGGCTCCTCTGGGATTAAAAATACTCAGCTAAAAGAGCAAGCTAACTCATGACTTGAAGCCCTTAATATTTAATGCTCTTTGTGAACCCCCTTATTTTTGTGTAAGACAAAGTATAGAAAGAGAAAAAACTGACCAAGCGGAAATCCAAGAGATGGGAGTGAGAATGAGCAAAGAACAAGAGAATGGGAATAGCTCTTTTTCAAAGAGAAGGAAGAGAGGCAATAGGGAAGGCATGGAGCCCACAAAGGGAAAAAAAGCAAACAAGATGAGACAGAACGAACGAGGAACAGGACAGCAGAGTCAGGATTATATGAGTGAAGAAGAGGAATAAAAAGCATCAGCAGTTTTTGGGAGTGAATGTGTAATATGCGGTTCTGCTCCCGGCGCTGCTCTGCTCCTGCCCAGGAGGCAGCTTGTTTCGGTGACCTCTTCTCAGAAGCCTCATCCACAACCACCACCTCCTAAATACTTCCAGTGCATTCCCTGTGCGCGCAGGTGTTCACCACAACCACAGTAATCTCAGCACCATACTATGGAGTAACCTTGGTTCTTAGCGTGCCTTAGAAATAAATTTGATTTTTTATTAAATTCTTCTTTAATATTTATTAAAATAGAAGCTGGGGACTTGCATCCATTAGTATCTGTGCTTAATTTCCAGGTTGCATTTATCCAATTATTGCTTTCTTTTCCCTCAAAAGATCTTACACAATTTTAAATTTTTTTTCAAATCAGTGTTTATTTTCAGCATTTACTAAGTGACACATAACATGAAATATTGCCTTAGGATAGATTAATACATAGCAGCTTCTTATGAAAGCTGGGTGATAAATGACACCATGCATAAGTGAAAGATGAGCTGACAAATCTCAGAATGATAGCATTTCTCTTTAATGTCTTTGCCACAGCCTGCTCACACATCCTTCTTTGAACACAGCTTGGGGTCAGACTATCTATTTTTCTTTTAAAGTTGAAACTGGAGATCCATTGAGATGATATATATTCTGGTTACATGAAAAAGCATTTCTGATTATGATGCATTCAGCTGGGATCTGTTTCTGTAACATCAAGACTACTCTTTCTTCCAGGAAGACTTATTTGAAAGTTAAATAGCAATAAAGTGAAATCATGATGCAGTCTGGGAACTGTAATAGAGTTTTTTTCTTGTGCCTTTTAAAAATATATATATTCAAACTTGTGGACACAATATCATTTAAAGTAATCTTGCTATGATGACCAGAAGGGAATGACTTGCAAAAGAAATTCAGTAGTTTCACACAATCAAGGCTCAACTGGGTCCATTTCAAAGCTCAGGAGCGGTATTTGCTAAATGGAAGACAGATTTGGTGCGGCGCCTGCAAAACAGGACAGCATAAGGGGAAGTTTCTGCCATTTGCGTTTCTTGCTCATTCTCCTGCCATGTGGCGCCACGGGCACCAAGCTCATCAACAAGGGCAGGTCTGGGAGCACCCAGCCTCATGGCAGGTGTTAGGGATGGCTTCAGAAACTAGAGCCCCCCCTTCCCTTCCAGAGGACAGGGCACAAAGCGGCGTGGGGCACCCTGAACAATTTTGAGCCCACCGGCTCAAAAGGTCTGGGTCCGACGGGCTTGGAGACCCCTTGGGCAGTGCTGGCTCCTAGGTGTCTCTGCTATGGTGGGCAGGCAGGGGCAGCTGTCAGGGATTGGGGGTTTAACTGAGCCGCCCAGTCCATGACTGGTGGACAGATAGAGGCAAGCGTGCTGCTGTTCCGCCTGTACTGGGTCTGGCTGGGATGGAGTTAGCTTTCCCCATAGCAGCCCCTGCAGCGCTGCGGGTTGTATTTGCGGCTGGAGCGGTGCTGATGACACACCGGTGTTTTGGCTGCTGCTGAGCAGTGCTCGCACAGCACCAAGGCTGCCTCTCCAAGCCCCTCTTGTCCCCAGAGGCTGGTAGGCTGGGGGTGGGCAAGAGGCAGGGAGTGGACACAGCCTGGAGATCTGACCCAGACTGACCAAAGGGATAGACCGGACCATATGACATTGTGCTCAGCAATAAGAGCTGGGTGCGGGGAGGGGGCATTCAGTATTAAGGTACATTATGAAGTACTGTGTGTACTGAGGCCCTGCTTCCCAGGAAGCAGTTGGGCATCACCTGCTGCTGGGAAGTAGATAATAAATATTTTTTCTCACCTTGCTTCTGCGTGCAGCCTTTGCTTTTTTTCCTTAAACTACCTTTATCTCAACTCACGAGTTTTTCATCTTATTTTGTGCCCTGTCCTGTTGAGGATAGGGAGCAATAGAGAGGCTTAGTGGGCATCTGGTGGCCGGCCAAGGTCAATGCAACACATTGTCTCTCCGCCCCTCTCCTGTTCCTCTCATGGAGGACTCTGGCCACTGACAGAGAAGGTCAAAGTAAACTAAAAACAATAAAACCTTTAGGCAGCTGCCTGCTGTGCTTCCAAGATGCTCACGCCTGTGGTAGGGATGGGAGACGTGGGCATGTTTAACCCACAAAAGCCATGAGTCTGGCCTCAGCAGAGTGCTGTGAAGAGGCCGGGAGAGCCCTGGTCTTCGTCATTAACATCTGGCTTCATTCATTTTAGGAGAACAGGCCTTGTTCCCAGGCCCAACTTAAAAGCCAGGCTCTTCTCCATTACATCCATTACATTCAGGTTTCCTTCATCAAGGAATTAAGGCAAACACGGAGGAAAGAGAGTATTCAGATTTCCATGTCCTATGTGTTCCAGGCAGAGCTGTTAAAGCTACTACACAAATTAAATCAGTGTATCTGGAAAGGAAAAATAGTCTTTATCTGTTCTTTTAGGAGATCAAAAAGTCTAGGACACGTTGCCTAGGCAAGTACCTAGTGACTGCCAGGTCAGCATAACTTATCCTAAAGATACTTCTTTCGTCACAGATGTCTCTTGAGAAGACAGATGAGCACAAAGGGCCTGGAAAAAACAAAATTCTGGAAGATATCAGTAACAGCCCTTTAAGCCACTGTTTTTCTTTGGACTGCTGGAGATCAAATAATCAGGCCCTAATATATGACAATAGATCAAGGCATAAATTTACCTTTAATTTCATGATCAGTATGTGTGATGGTGAGAATAGAGTCTGTGGACCTCAACAAAGCATTAAACATGAGTAAAAGGTTTTACTAAATCCTGAAAGGTAAGATTTAGGATTTCACCTATACTAACCATTGAACTGGCAAAATCATCACCCACCACTCTTTTCATGGTAAGAAAAGTCCCTCGTGGATCTTCTTGTACAGAACAGAAAGTGAATAAAACCAGCAATGGCAGCATGGAATATGTCACCAAAGAATTGTGGTGGGTGCTTTTTCTTGATGTGGTGTAGGTAAAGCAAGGACCATTGCACAGAGCAAAAGAAAATAATCTGAACCAGTCCCAGTCTTGTTGCTACTGTCCAGCTGGGTCACAAGCTGCCACCAGCAGCAAAGTCTGTTTTGGATTCTCTGAAGGTTTGACCCAGTGATCTATGAGTGGTATTAATTGGGTGAGAAAACAAATCTCACTCATCTGATGAAACTAGACAGCTAGATAAACTTGTTTCCTTGTACAAGCCAGAATTTGGGTTGTCAGAAGCTTTTCTGGGTATTCCTCAGGCTCCTCAGGAAAATGTCTAACCTTATTTTTCCTCATGCTCAATGAATGGGAACTGGTGATTGGTTTTGCAATGTGGTCACAGTGTCCCATCCAAACGTGGTAACAACAGTCTGTTTAGCCCAGTATATGAAGACAGATGCAGGAACAGTGTGCTTTACTTACCCTTATTCAAGGAACGACTGCTGGGAAGAAGGGAAGGAAAGGCAGAAACCAGGAATGATTGTGGAGGGGTCACTGAAGGAGGAGAGTACATTGCCAGCCCAGAGCAGGGCTCCATGGTGTGGGGGAGCTCTATTAGAGAAGTACCGCTACCCTGAGAGACTGTCCCACCATGGGGATGCTCTCAGAAGAGAAAAGCAAAAAGGCAGGGTTAAAGGACTGCTGTTCTGTGAGTATTTTGTAGCTGCGGCCCCAGTCTGGGCTTTTATTTGACAGTGTCACTCATAACTGCAGCACTCGGGAAACTGGCTGCGTGGGAAAGGTCTAATTAACACTGAATCACCCGTCCCCTGCTCACCGCCATCCCGCCGGTACAGGGAGCGGGCAACAATAAACAGCCCAGCGTAGGTGGCTCTCTTTTATTAGCAAACTGGAGGCTACTGGGAAAAAAAAAAAAAAAAAAAAGAGTGCCCCAGCTGAGAATTAAGCCAGAACCATCGACTGAATATGGGGTTGGAAAACAGCAGTACTGCCATAGTTAAAAGAACAAATACCCCTTCCTTCCAGCGGTGGAGAAGTGCGGACAAACTCTCATTGTTCCCTCTCAGCTGAGTCATTGCTTTCATTGCTGAGTATTAAATGAATCATTCCTCTCATTTCCCAGTTTGTTATAATTTGGGATTGTGTTTTCAACCCTTTTTTAACCCACGCAGAGGAACGCTGATGAGCATGAGCTGGTCTGTTTGCAGAAATTATACCCCCAACCCCAACGCTCCCATGGGAACCATGTCAGAGAGGTGTCTGGGGAAACGTGGAGTGTGGACTGGTGAGGGTACAAGCAAAGAGCATCTGGTTAGAAGCACTGCATGGGTATGGGGAAGGCATCTGCAGGGAAAGAAAGGCAAGTTAACATTCACTTTGTGGTCTAGAGCCGCGGAGCCATTCTGGGGCAAATCTGATCGTGACCGCTTATGGTGTGTGTTGGTTCAGTCCTCAAAGCAGTTTTGGTCCACACAAACTAGATTGGTGCCTCTGCTCCAGGCAGGCATCAGCTGAGCTCCAGCCCCTAATGGGGACACGGCAGTCTGAATCAAAGACTGGCCCCAGCTCTGACCCACATGTAGGGTGGGAGATCAGGATCAGGGCCGTAGTAGAATAGGTCAAAGTAGATCCATCAGCCTGATGGTGGGGTAGACGTCAGGGCCTTAGCACCACTGTCTGAATTTACGGATTGACTCCTATTGCTCTTACCTTCTTGTTAACGTGAACATAAGTGAAAATGTTAGATTTTTCCTTAAAAAAGAGAAATATAGTTTGACTGTAGAAAATAGGTATTACTGTCATAAAAGAGGGCCAGAAAACCCCCTTACTATTACCAGGTTTGTCTAATGCTGTTCAAGATCATGAACTATTTCCGTCCAAAACTGCTATTCCACATTACTATTTTCCTCCTGCTTTAAGCAAGGATCTCATCAGAATACTTCACCATAATTTTCACATACAGAAGCAGAGGCTTCTTCAGGGCAGCGACAGAGCCAAAGGGACCCTCACTTATGCTTTTTGCACAACTGTGACATAATTGATCCTGGAAAACAGAGCTCAAGATACGGCCAAAAGCTAAACTAGGAGCTGTACTTCTGGTCACCTTTCCAGGTAGAGCTGCCACCCTGAGTCTTTGTCAGGAGGTCAGAAAGGCTGTTTCAAACTCAGTGGGAACTCCCGAGTGTGTGAAAGTGATGGAAAGTTCTGTGGCTGAAATTCAGTTGTTTTTCTGATGTGTGGAAAGAAATATTCTCCCAGAGATGGGAGAGAGCTAGAGCTACAGAAGTATCACAGCCCTGCTTATGAAATTAAAGGCTGTACAGCACGGTCTCTTACGGGGCAGGAAAGAAATGTGCACGTTTCCTCCCTCCGTGAGCTATGCACTTGCCTGCAATGAGAGAACTGCAGACCCACCAGCCAGGCATCTTTGCCCTTGCACAGCCCAGCAGATGTAAAGATTCTGTTTCCCTCCTGTTGTTGCTTTGGGAGACTGAGAAATGTAAGGAAGGGAAAAAGGCAGTGACCGCAAGCAGTAAGTGCCATATATCTAACCCGACCTAATGGGATGAGAGCGGCTGTCCCCCAGCAGGGCATGCCTGCAGCAGGGCGCTCAGCTTCAAAGTGTGTGCAAAGAAGAAGAGTTCCTTGGTTTGCCTGTCCTACCGTAAATCGGGAGTATTTCTAATGGGACCCATCAGGTAATAACAATTACTTCAGTCGAGATGTGCCTCATTTCCACTGCTTTGAAGAACAGAATCAGGCTAATTAATTAAAAGAGTTTGGGCCATGATCAAGCCAGAGGACATACAATTCGCTGATTAAATTGACTCAAGACACAGCTGCTCAATGTGCTAAAATAATAGCATGAACCTCAGGGCTGTTTTTAAGAATTGCTCTTATTTCCTTAACTGCACAAGCTCCAGTAAAGTACTCCTCACGCTCTTTCTGTGAAAGCAGCATTACCTTCAGCTTACCTGAAAGAAACAATCTCACGTCAAGTGAACTGGAGTGTTGAGTACCCATAGAAATTAGAGCCCTGAAGGACCCGTAATTGAGGTACTTTTAAAAAAGATTTGCTTTGGTTATCTGTTTTCTGGTAAAACAGAGAGGAGAATAACTCTCCAATATTGAAGTTACACTTTTTCCGTTCAGATATTTTCAAAATCTCACTAAGAGAAAATTTTCTCATTAACCAAATACTATCTCTATGAATTTTCAGACCATTTGTAAATGGCTTGCTCAAGCCCCAACCATAGTTTAACAAAACCTGAATCAGGTGTCAGTGTACCAGCATAGCCATTAATTATTTGTAATAATTAAGCTGGATATTTACTGCTAAATTAATTTCCTAATAAAATAGTCCTGGTTTGTGCATTAAACACTACATTTCTGTAAGAAAATTATGTGAAAGAGCTCATAGATATTTTTCTTACGTTACGAAACAGAGCTTTGAAATTAACTGATGTTGCAAGTAATTAGACTGCTAGAAGTTTTGTTCTCTATCTTGAAAGAGTATATTATCTGAATTTTTACAGCGGTGCTGTGTCAGAAAGATAGCATTTTCAGTTCAGCAGCTACGTGGTATGAATTAACATATCTTCAAAACTCAATCCGTACAACCCATATCACACTCAACTGCTCACCTCAGATAGAAGATCTGCCAAAGGTTAGAGAAGGACAACAAAGGTGACTGAAGTTACAGACCAGCTTTTATATGAGGAGGAGCCAAGTCAGCTAGGAGTCTTCCATGTCCAAAAGAGGTGACTGAAGTGGATGCAGCACTTCTTTATAGAACCATGAGTAATGCTAAGATTGTGACTAGGCCATGACTGTACACTGCTCCCTAGTGTAAAAAGAAAGAAGCATCAAATGAACTCAGTGGGATGTCAATTCAGAATAAGTAAAAGGAAATTTGTCTTCACACATTGCATAATTATACTACCACGCTCATTGCCTTATGATCCTGTGGATGCTAAAAGTTTTAAGTGGGTTGAAAACACAGACAAACTAATGGAAGAAAAATCCATTAAGGGCTGTTAAATACAAAGATACTGCTTATGGTTTAAGAGTGTCTGAACCACAAACTTCTGGAGACTGAAGAACGCATCAGGGGAGTACTGCTATGTGCTTGGCCTGTCCTCATAGTCTTTTCTAGGCGTGCACATGTAGCCACTGTCAGAGACAGGATTTGGAGGTAGCTCGACCTTTGGTCAGCACAGCTGTTGTCAGATTTTATAGCTTGTTAGAGTCAGGATCTCTTACTAACACTACCTGCGTATAAGTAACATTGATACTGTAGGTCTTACGCTTTTGCCACTGAGGAGCTCCTGGTCTTTGGTACAGGCTGACACAGGCAGAAAGTGTGATGAGGGAGTAGAATACCGCACCTCACAAAATTACCCGGCAATTCAAAATACATTGAGGATCTCTACGTGTCTTACGAGTGCTGCCGGGTGTGAGCTATTTCAGGGAGCAGCGAGGAAGTGCGAGGGTGAAGGGAGGGAGATTGAAGCTGCAACAAGCAAGAAGCTTTCTTGCCTCTCCTACTGCGTAGCCTAGAGACTTGAACAGCTTTTGAGATGAGTCATGTAACGGAGGCTGCAACAATCTATGTTGGAAAGTCACTATATATCTAGCCTAGATTTTTGGTTGATAGGGTACTAGAGCACTGCACCATAATGTTCTCTTGGTCTTTTTAGCAAGAGCAAGCTGTTCAGCAGCCATAATTCCTTGAATCTTAATTAGATCCAGAACTTGGATTCTTAAGTTGCCCCTTTCACATGCCAGTAAAGCCATAATGTATATTTCATGTCTTAATACATGAAGGTAAACAAGTTATAAACATAAAGCCCTGTTCTTGTCCTGTGGCCAGCTGTCCTCTCCCAAGTCTTAAAAGAGAGAGCTCTTTACAAAACACTGTATATGGGGAACAGATTTTTTTACTTGCCTACTTATCAGTTTTGGTTTTTCTCCGTCTGCAGATTCAGAGGTAGCGTAGAGAGGAAGAATTAGTACCGTCCATTTACTAAGGAGATCACTGGGTGACACAACAGATAAGCTGACTGTCCCCAAGGCTTCTCGACACGCTCATGGCTTGCATTCCTTGTGCCCTACGAAATCTGTCAGGCCCCATGACTTACTTCTGGCAAATGCCTGGATGTGAGCGTCCGGCTCTAGGTGTTTCACTGCAAGACATCCCAGTGATACTGCTCTGCCCAAGAAATTTAGGACTGTATATTCACATCCGAAGCCACACTGCTTATGCGTAGCAGAAGATGAAAGCTCGTGTGAATCTCTGAGGCAGTGTTCTGTGCCTGGTATGAAATGACAGCCCCAAGGGAAAGGCACATAGGGGACTTTAGCGTCATTTTTTGACACAGCACGCTGCGCTTTCCCATGCAGTGTTTACAGGGCTTTCCAGGATATTTCATTAGAGGGAGTGATCCCTGAAAAGCACATGCTATGTTGTTCTTGATCAAGAAGTCCGACAAGGACTGCGGTAATTGCTTTAAGAAGATGTCTCCGACCTGCAGAAAGGCACTCAGACACTGTCTGGAGAGTGACTGATGGGAGACGACTCTCACTGCAGTCTTTATACCTTGCTAGCATGGATTGCTCAGTGTTTTCTGTTAATACCTTGATTTCCAAAGTAAATTCAGTCTTGCAGCTGCATGGTTTGTTGGCCTAGCCACCTTCAACTCTCCCATTCCCTCTCCAGTACCTCTTGAACCTGCTCAACACAAGTGAAGTTTGGATGAGCGGGAGTCTCAAGGACACAAAGTGCTTCTGGAAAACCCGCAGCCAGTTAGAGGGAAAATCAGATTTGTGTCCCCCTCCGCCAGCGCCCACCTACTGACCCGCCAGTGGGACCCTGCTCCCTCCTGACCCGTCCCAGTGCTGCTGCCTCCTCCTCAGTGTGGGCATCCTACGGGGAGTAGGGGAGCGAGGGAGGGGAGAGCTAAGGGGGTACCGTACCGTTGCTGCAAGAGGAGCGAAAGCAGGGGGGCTCTGCTGCTCATCTGCAACAACTGTCTTATCCCATGGAGCTTTTGTTCTAGATGGCTGTCCCTGAGCACTGCTGCAACGGCTCACCGGCCTGCTGCTGGCATGAGCCACGTGCTGCTTTAGTCAGTCCTGTTGAGATGTAGGATCTTAGTCCAAACTGCTTCTCAGGAGGAAAAAGAGCTGCCCCAAGGCATGGGACAATGCAGAAGCCTATAGATCCGCTCAGGGGGGCAGGAGGACAGCACAGACTTTGTGACACCCCTACATTTAACTGACTGCAAGGGGACAAAGGGGACCTGGGCTGCCTCACAAATGACACCCAGTTCCCAGTGATCAGGCACTGCTCTATCCATACCGGCCAATTCGGGCAGGGCTCAACAGGGTGCAAACAGCCCTGAGCTGTTGTGCCTGCAGAGCTGGTGTGTTCGTGGTGTCAGCTGAGGAAAAGACTGAGAGGGGATGTGATGGGGGGTTCACAAAAACACTGAGGTGATGAATGAGGTGAGTGCAGGAACTGTTATTCACCAAACCCTGCAATCCTAAAGGAAGAGGTCACTTAGGAAATGAGTAGAGCAGGCTGAGGGGGACAACAGATAAGTATTTTTTTAAGCAATGGATAGTGAACTTCTGGAATGTGCTACTCTAGAAAGGAGGCAGGCAACGTCAGCAGGCTCTAAAAGGGTTTGGGCAAATTTGGAAAACAGGCCCATAAACAAGTAGTAAAAGGAATAGGCAAGGATGTAAGTTCCAGCATCCTTAATCCAACCCTTCTGAGTGCTGGAAGTAGAAGGGAATACCCCGCAGAAGAGGAGCTCATGTGCTCTCCCAGAGGGACATGACAGAGCCAGAGGGGACCCTGGTCTGACCCTGCCGAGCACACTTCTTCTTCTTATGCCCTAACTGTGACAGCTAGAACTCAGGAAAAGCTCAGAAGTCTGCATAAAGTCCTAGGTGGTGTTTCCCACATAAAAACATAAGACTTCAGTGCTTATGATACTTCTTGAGGCTTTCCTTGAGAGCATAGTTTTCCCTCTCCCTTGGGGTGTGTCTTTTCAATTTATTTTTTTTTCTTTATGGCTTTAACAGTCGGGGAACTCCATTTCCTCTTGGAGGACACACTATAATCCTCTCAGCAAAAGGAAATAGAAGGGAGAAATGAGTAAGAGTTATTCTTTTGCCTCAGCCCTTGGCAGACTGGTAAGAAATGAGGAATAGCAAAGATGATATACATATCCTAACTATTTGCAGCGGTCTGAATATTAAGGAGCAGTTTGCAACAACAAAAAAAAGAGATGTTTTGGTTCGATCTCATTTTCTGTGTCCCAGCTTATTACAGATGTCATTTAACAAAGAACAATTTTCACTATGAATTTTATTTCCTCTGAAAAGAAAATTAAGATCCATTAGCAGGGAAAACGATTCAGTCTTTTGAGAGATCTAGTTATGTTGCAGAGCTCAGCTGCCAAATTACTATAAAAGTCCCTGGGAGATTCTTTCTATGCAGTATGGAGAAATAACACGTAACAGGCAAAAATCCTACAATATAATCTAAAAAAACCCCTTGGATGTATCTAAGCAAGAATATAGCAAGTTCTTATCTGTATTACTGGTTGCACACTAGAAGTTTTTGACCAGCAAACTGAATAGTTACATGAGTGGTTGTGCTCTTCAGAAGCTTCCTAATCAAAGCTGCTATCCTCTGATGTTATGCAAATATTTTGAATAAAGAATGTGCCAGCAATAGTGTTCAACAGGAGGTACTTAAATAAGGATCTGCAGGTTAATTACTGGAAATGACTTGCAGAACTGCCTTGGGTTTTTTCCTCAGTTCAGTAAACATAACTCTGAAAGCAGGGAACACGCACAAAGGCAAGCACAGCCACAGCTCCTCTTGGCATAGATAACAACATTACAAATTCACGTAGTTCACAGAATAAGACATTTGTGCATGTATCCATCCTAGGGTTTTATGGGAAATGTTTTATCTGATTCTAGCTATTTATTTATTATTTCTTTTTACCACACAAAACATTTTTATCTCAGGTGTTTTTTTCTGTTGGAGTGCTTTCTAAACAATTTGTTTACTGTTGTATCAATTTAGGTTTCTGTCGTCATTTCACTTTCTAGACACTGCACTAAATGAACAGTCTTTTTGTCATCTTTCCCCTTGCTAACATCTTCCTCTGCTCCATGGACTCTGACAGCCCTGCTCCCTAGAACAACCTAATTTGGGACGACAATTAAGTTAAGCTCAGGGTTTCCAGTGTGATTGTTGTTTGAAGACTGATGTTTCTGTTTCTGACCTGTATGGTGGTAACTTGTCCGCTTTTCTAGCTGCACTGTTAGGCTTTTGCTGCTCCTACAAATCTCAAGGTCTTCCTGGTGCAGATTTTTCTCTAGCAGACAGCTGTCCCACTGGAGGACCATCGTCCAGTCTGAGCTCCTGCATGACACCAGGATCAGAGATTTGCACTGTCCTTTGCATGCTAAGCCCGTGCATCAAGCTTGAGTTATGGCAGTATGGTAAGAAGGAATTTAGGGTGTAATTCATTTTGTCTGACTTGTGGTACCTACAGCACAAAGGTTCACAGATGAATCAGCTGGTCAAAACTGCCTTTATAGTTAGTGGGGCAAAATGGGCACTTTTATCTTACAATTTGTATTACTATTTTTAGTGTCCAATTTGGACTGACACAAACTGTGTCCCCAGTACGCCTCTGTCTCCACATTGCTTGTCCAGGGAGAAGATGGTGACTGGCTCAGTTTACTTGTCAGCACTGTCAAGATTTGATCAGGCAGGTCCCATCCTCATTGTCCAGTGGCAGACAATACATCGCGATTCCAGGAAAACTGTTTCAGTGCTTGAGCACCTAGTCTATCTTGAAAATTTCTGACTTATTTCAGCTTTGGGCTTTCACTGTGGTATTTCACTAGATTAAGGAGAGAATCTCCTGTCAGGTACATCTCGCCTCATCTGCTCTCCAATAATAGCTAGTCTTTAAAGTCATAAACTAGTATAACCTTCATTGTCAATGAGAAGTGACTGTTGAAATTTGTACAGCAGCACTTCGTATTGATGTAGGATGTGTAATGAGGACTAACGGGCTAAGCAGCAATAGTTAGGACTCCCAGGTGTAGTCACAGTAGAACAACCTGGATTTCAGTGCAGACACCACACGCAGACTTTTCTACCCCAAACCCACACAGCAAGCGTGTTTGAACCACAGCTCTGCTCCCCTTGCAAACAAGGGGAGAGCGCAAGGCTGAAACATCTGCCGCTGTCTCCAGGTCAGGTGGTGAATGAGGCAAGCGACAGTCATGGCAGAGAGGATTCAGGAGATTGTCAAACATCAGAAGAGGCAATGAGAGATTCATTCTTTCCTCTCCCTGTCCCAGGTGAAAGAGGGATGTCCTAGTAATACCTCAGTTGTGTCCCAGAGGCCATTTCCTCCAGGAGCTGCTCCTTCGCCTTATGGGAACAAGCTCCCCAACTCCTCTGCGCGGAGCCCTGGCTGCATTTGGGGCTACATCTTCATGAGAAACCAGTCAGTCCTATTGTAGCAACAGTTTTCCTTCCCTTTTCCATCATCTCTGGCTCAGGGAAGAAGGTCACGCTTATATTTAGAGTTTAAACTACTAAGCAAAGGGCTTGTTCCTTTACTTTTTGGATGAAAGTGTCTCAAAAACTCTTTTTGGTGTTAATTATATAACAGTAATAATCTAACCCAGTAAATCAACAGGTAAAATGCAGCCAACAAAAAGGACATTTAAGCCAATTAATTTCAAAATTCAAGCTATTTGGCAGCTGAACGCTACCTCTTCACTAGCACTTTTCACTGCAGAGCTGCCATCCTCTATAGCTGTGTTGCTACCTGGCTTGAAGGTGCAAAACAGTGGTACTTTTAAATGTTACAAAATGTGTTACTTTTGTTCATTTTGCTAGTAATAAGTGAGTTTTCTTTCAAATTAAAACATTTCTTAAAGCAGCTAGGTAAAAGTAGATGAGAAAAAATCATTCAGAATTAATTTCAGGGTAATCATTGTCCACAAGATTTTACGAATATCTTTTCTTAATGTGTTTTCCTGGCCTAATAAATGGTGCCTGGATAATTAAGTGGGTAATCTACTTGGAAATCGAAATGCCAGTAAGGCAAGAAGAATGGGCTTCTTTTTGGCAGCACATAAAAGACAACTCAAATATGTCCATGAATATTAAGCACTTTCTCTCCTTTCAAGACTTCTCTGCATTCAGCTACCAGTTCTCCTAAGGAAATAGCTTTTCATTACTGTATCCCCATGCCTTCTAAATGAAACCAGTTTAGTACCCAAATCAAACACCCTGATTTCTGAAAATGCCGCTGAGGAACAAAATACACAAATCAACACCTGGGAAGAAGAAAGCAATGAGTTCAGGACTAGAAAATGAAGACATTTCAATCAGCTGCTGAATAACAGTCAAACATCAGCTTGGATGATTTATGTAATTTTTATGTGCCATTTTTTACCTATTTAAAACATGATTAGTAGATCGTATGTCTTGATATCATTCGAAAAAAAGATTCATTGCACTGAGGCAGAGGGCCAGTGCTCCACATAGGTTATTCCAGACTCTCAGACATTGCCTTCAGATGAAGAATGACGCTTTAGAGGAAAACTGGAATTTACCTTGGAGCTAGTCTAACGTACAAAACTGCTTGACAGTCTTATCAGCCTGGAAAGAAGAAACTCAGCATCACTGAAAGGAATAGGATTTAGGCAGAATGCCTGTGTTCTTGCAAGTCCAAGCACATTCAAGTTTGCACATAATTAACTTTTTTTTTTTTTGTTAACATTATATTCTACGTTAAGATATCTAAGCGTCATTAATACAAGTGGGAAACAGTTTTTCTCTAGGAACACCAGCACAAATAAATAAATGGGGTGTCATTATATGAGCAAGACTGCTCAAGAGAGTTTTGCCAAGACAAGGGTGTCTGATGTGACATATTGTCTTCTCCTGGTCATGCGTTGACACTGGCTTCAAGAAATAGCAGTTCAGATGCTGTCAGCAGTCCCAGCCAAAGAAATCCTAACAACATGGACAAAACACAAGAAAAAAAGGCATCTGGGTTGGTGGCTACTGCAGAAATGTATGCCCAGACACTGGCAGGTTGCATCAGCATCTGCAAGATAGACTATGTGCCCACAAAATCCAGATTACACTGCAGGAGTATCGCAGTGCTCTCCACAGCTGAAATGTTGAGTTCAGAGCAACCCTCCTCCTCCGTGGCTCAAGTCCAAAGTTAGAAAAATCTACCTACAGTCGATCATCTTATCCTCTGGATCCCTCACCAACCTACAGACTTGTGACTTTTCAATGAGAAAAGGAACTACTATTATGTGATGTTACAGGTGGGAAATGGGAGGACTGAAGATGGGATCCAGGGCACGTAACCAGGCATTTGAATATTGCATTAGCTGTGCTGTCACAGTGCGGCTCCGTGAGACCCGCAGGCACTTGGGGGGTAATTCCCCCAGTCCATACACCTCCAGGGGCCCCCTCCTCTCACCATGCGCTCTGGAAGGAAGTCCAGGTGTGACAGCTAAATTTCAAATGTTTAGGTTTAAAACAGATGATTCTTCTTCTAAGTGACAATACCCAAGAGCGTACAGAAAGCCCAGGACCGAATAGGAGCAAACCTGAAAATCAATTGCCAGTCCAGTGCTTTTGTACATAGATGACATGACCCTTATAGAAAAACTAAAAACCCGGTCTACTAAAAGACGTTCTTGTCCAAAAGAACCCCATGTGAGAGTTATCTGGTATGTAATCAAGACTGAAATTCTAGAGATGAACCAAAAGCTTTGAAGGGAAGTATAAAGCGATGTACATCTTTTCTATAGCTGTCACTTCGCTTGACAGCCACAGCCTGTCTCCTCTGTCTTGTTAGAAATGATGTCAAACCGTTTATTTTTATCCTTCTCTCCAAGCATCTGAGGCAATGTGAAAGGAGGAAAATAATAAATCCATATCTGATTAGTGGAAATACCATTTTATGGGTCCCTTCCTACGTGAAGGAAGACAGAATTCAGATACTAATCAGAAAGACAGTGTAAAACAGGACAAAAAAAAGACAGAAAGTACTAAAAGTAAAAGTAAAAAACCCCCACAAAACAACAGTAAAATGTTCTAGTTAAGCCTCTAAGCTTCCCCTTGCAAACAGCTGAAATTAAATTTCATTTTGTTTACTACTGTGGGATGATAAATCTTTTTCTTTCTTCAGAGCTATGAATTCTCACTTTCTCGGTATGAATCTCTCCATTTCATTAACAAGAAGCAGCTAATTTCTGACATCTTAATTGTAGCCAAAATATTATTTTCAGTGACTGCAAATAAGAGTGCAGGTTGACTTGTGGAGAAATGTGACATACTCAGGGTTTTTAAATTATAAATAGAAAAAAGAGAGAAAATACGTAGGAGTGACAGAACTAAACTCAGTGTTACTATTCTAAACAAAACTCAGACTTGTATTATTGTAAAGAGGTAATGAGAGTTTCCATTGAGAATTGAACCCACTAACTTCTCAAATAAACATAATTCAGTGTATAAATCACTGATTAACTTCATCTGAACAAGCCGTACAGCAGCCCAGAGGCAGAAGAAAGCTTTAGGGAGATTCCTCCAGGCTCCCCACCAGCTGGGCAGGCTCTCCTCAGCGTATCTGCCAGTGCTTTACCCATGTTCTAAAGGATTCATGCAACAACACTTTTTACTCTCCCACTGTAAAAAAGCCTGATCTGTTTTGATCTCCTCATCTAGTGGCCTTTTCTTTCTGACCTTTTGCATGGAAAGCTGCAGGTCTGCGAAACGAAAACATTTCTCGAGGATCTGAGACCTGGAGGACCACAGCTTCTTGGTGCAGGCATCAGAGCAAACCTAGGAGGAGGATGATCAGCAGCACAGAGCACAGGCTAAAATCCTTTTTTAGCCGCAGAATAAAAGCTGTCAGGAGAAAACGAAGGCAGAGGCATCTGCATACTGGCTGGCAGGCAAGTCTTGGCAGGCTGCTGCATTCCAGTCTTTGCAGCAGGTTGTAGCAGGTAGGCTAGAGCCTGTAAGGACAGCTGCTTACTTCATTTGACTGCATTGTCTATTGCCAACAAAGTGCCTGGGATTAGAGCTTCTCTTGGCATTCACTTTGGCAAAAGCCTGGTTTTTTTTCCCTTTCTAAGGAAGTTTGGGTTTGGAGCAGCGTTCCACAAAAACGTAAGAACTGTTCGTAAAAGCGCTTTCCTTAACCTTTGCTGTACCAGGGACCGAAAGACCATTGCTCGGGAGCTGTGCACCAGGCCACCCTCACCTTCTTCAGGACAAGGTGTGGATGCTGAGCGCCATTTACCAGGCGTGTGCCAGCAGCACTCTGCACCGCCAGCCCCTCCTCGAGGTGGAGAGACTTGCGACGTCAGCATTTTAGCAGGGGGCGCACAGGGATCAGTCTCTTTGGGGCCAAGAAATCTTTAGTCAGCTTTCTGGTGTGGTGCCAGCTTGCTCTTTCACGTTGCCTGTACTCTTCAGAGAGCTTAAGTCGCCTTGTTTACTTGACTGTTTTTAAGCCTGCTCCTTTTTGTCTTCCAAAAGTCTGATGTAGCTGCAGATTATCCTGTATTCCCTTTCGTACGTCAGCCCCTTAGAAAACGAGCAAATGATGCCTGCTGACTTTTCTTCTTTGGCAGATGTTTATTGCTTTGGGGACTGATTATCTCTGTGTACTGCTGTATGAGGCTCCTTCACCTGTATTACCTGAGTGCAGTTCACAGGGAGGTAATTATTATCATCCTTCCACGTGCCGGTACCCCGGGATCCAACACTGAGCCGGCGTTATGCCGCCTGCAGCCTGCATGCAGCACGGCTGGTCTTTCATGGGCAGAACGAAGAAATCCACCGACAAGGGGCTGAGGTGCCCTGCGAGGCTTTGGCAGCCGCTGGCAGCAGGGCCGGGTCTCCCCTCGTCCCGCCTGGCCGTGCTCAGGGTGACTGCTCCTTGGGGCTACGCGTGGCCCCGCGGGGGCACCTTCCCGGGGCAGACACGTGCCCACAGCACCCTGGCACCCACCCCACCTCTTTCCAGCCATGCTCAGGAGGAGGGAAAGCCCCCACTCAGACCTCCCTTGCCAGCCAGGACTCACCCCAACAAATAGCAGAAAGACATCTACTTCAAAAACCACAGCTACAACTTTTCATGACCCAGCAGGCCCTTTCTAGCTGCACATGTGATGATCACATTCCTGCTTTTCTGGTTATATTTTGGTCACATTGGACATGCAAAATTCATACAGCTCTGGAAGAAAATGTATGGGAAGGAACATTAGTTGATTTCCAGCACCACCCACAAAGCTTCCATAATTTTCAGTTTCTGGATTGCTTTAGGTAGGCACAAACTCACTTAAGGTACTAGAACTGCATGATGCAAACAGCAGCTGCACACAGTCCATGGAGACTTTATTAAACGCTAATGAAAATGGACAAACCAGGGAAAATGCATTACAATTTTTGGAAACAAGAAAAGTACTTAGAGGGTTGACTGCTAGCAAAACACAAGAGTTCTCCTTGTAATTTGAGTTAATTTCTTAGAAGAGTTCTTGAGACAGAGCCAAAAGAACCTCTGGGTATTATTTTTACAAAATAATCACTCTTAAATTAAAACTTTTTGGACAACAATTTTACACCAACCATAAAATTGAATTGTGGTAAGGAAAGGCAAAGGCAAGGCAGAGCAAGGCATAAGACAAGGCAAGGAAAGGCAAGGAAAGGACAGGGAATTGATACACTGCGATAAAAGCGCAATTATTTCTCTGAGTCTGTGAGGAATTAAAAAGGAAGAATCATAAGATCTATATACAGACAGCTTGTACTCTGGAGTATGCATGCCTTTTTTGCCTGCTCAATGTGATCACCCGACATGCATAAGTAAAAATATCCCTGTGTCCTTTCTTTTACCTAAAATATGTTTTTATATCGAGTCACAGCTGCGTGACTCAGGCTGACTCGGTCCTGCTGAAATCAACCAGGTTACTCAGGGAGAAAAAGTTTCAGACTTTGCTCAATTTTTAGCAAATTTTCACTATTTGAAAATGCATTAGATTTCGCTCAATGGATGGGAAACCGTCTGGGCCAACTTTTATCTTCTGGAGATGAGTTTATTCATCCTAGTGAAAAAAGGTAAGTCACTTCTTTCCTCCCTCAGATGATAAGCCATACACTGTGATGAAAGTCAGTTGGAATTTAGCATCATAGCCACTAAGAGCAGCATAATTAAATCTAGTTTTAGTAGGAGGCAGCAGATGAATACACAGTAGATAAAGTAGAGGCAGGCAAGAAAAAAATATAAATATAATATAAATTCCTTTTTATTCTCTTAACATATGTGTTACCGTAAAAGCAAGTTATTTTTCATTAAGCATTTTGTGCCCCAAAGCAGAAAATAGCAATAAAGTGCAGACTGTGTAGATTTGTTTCTGTACCCCAATTTGTGTGCCCTGGCACATGCTTGGGTACGTGCTATGTGAACAGTGCCTCAAATCTGCCCAGAGAGTCTGATATCATACAGGATCTGAAGCAGAACCGTGCTTCCATTGAAGTCCTGCTATGGGAATTTTATTACGTAGTTAAAATGTAAATATATTCTGTAACAAGCAGGCCTGTTAGCTTCTTGGCTGAGAGTTTCTGGGCGGACCAGTTGAATGACGACTTTATTTGCAGCAGAAAATGGATTCCATTTTCCTACCCTATTCCACTGGACCTGTCACTGACAAGGTGTGGTGACTACCTAAATTCTGCAGAGAATTTGGATTTGCCATCTGCAGAAAATACCCAGTGACCTTTTTTTCAGCATTAAGTTCTCCCTCAATTGGGGAAATGTCTTCTCTTTTTCTAAAACGTTTAGCTGGAAATAGCTACACAAGGACGTCTTCTTATCACAGTACGACACTCCTCAGAGCATTGTAATCACCGAGCCCTGTATTAGGGAGCTCTATTCCTTTTTGGTCACTTGACCTGTTTTGCTTTCTCCATCCTTCAGAAGTCCTCAAGGACCTAGAAATGAAACAGCTCGAGGATGTATTAGATAATCTGCTTTAATGTGGGCCCTACCTTCTCTCTGGGAGTTGGAGAAGCCTCTTGGATGGGAGGCAGATGTTTTTGTAGGCAGTGCTGGGAAAGAGTCGTAATGACACAGCAGAGCTCTCCAGCCCCCAGTGCCCCAGCCCCACCAGAAACAGCCCACAGCTTCTCCTTCACTCCTTTCATTTTTAATACCGCTATGCATGAAAGATAGGAAAGCTTTGATTCATTCCTGTCCTCCAGTAGCCACCAACAGCTGAAGTGAGACTCTCAGCCCACAATGGCTGAACCTCGTCATTTTTTTAGCCACAGGTCATTTCTGTTTCTCCTTCTGGAGCTGAACATTTCTTGATCATCAGGTACTTCATTTTCACATACTTAATACTCAAATTCCATTTGAACTGGGAAAAAAGTCCAATATTTCCTGGAGGCCAGAATCTGGGTGGACCTTTAAGCCAATCAAAGAAGCTGAGAGAGAAGAAATGGCCCCTGCTTCCAGATGCACATGACAAAGATACTGCCAAAAGGTTGAGAAACTTTACTTCCAGAACTCCAGGTCCAGACTAGGCAGGCTTGGACATGTGTGATCCCCAGAGAAGAGGTGTTGGGCCTGGCAAATGGGGCAGGGATCTGCTGGAATACTGCACAAGCTGGCCAAACCTGAGGTGACCTTTTGGTCTTTTACAACCATCTCTAAACTGACTCATTCAAATTATCATTGCTTTGGCGCTTTATGGCTTTATTACCTATTGTCTCCCTCTCTTTCCTCTTCTCTAAAATTAAACTCCAGGTTACTTTGATTCCTGTCATCTGCTGAAAAACAGTGTATTATATATGAAGAGGCCAAATTTGATGGGCATTTTCAGGACCATGTGGTAACCAGAGCAGTATTCACTAAATGCAGCCAGGGAAGAGACTTGTGTCATTCATGGAAAGTAAAGAGTTAGGAAATGAGGGGTTTGGGATGGATGGATGGATGGATGGATGGATGGATGGATGGATAGATGTATGGACGGATGGATGGATGTGGAGGGCAGGAAATGGTATAGAAAGTTACAAGTCACTAGCAGTCCTGAGAGACTCATTGCAAGAAAGTCCTGATTTTCACTCATTTATGCAGACAGGAGAACATGCTGGATTCCTAGGTGAGAATTCTAGTGTTACCTCCAGCCTCTGCAACAAAAATGTTCACTGCAATCCTGGGAATGGGAAGAAATGGTTGAATTTAACCTAACTGTAGTCTATATATACAGTGCATAGCCTTATTCAACAGGTCTTAAAAGGCTAATGTACTGAACAGCTCTAGGTGTAAAAGACACTAAGCTATAGTTAAAACCACATCCCACAGTAGTGAAATTCATAGGGAAAGGGAGAACGAAAAGCACTATAAAAAATCAGTGAAGCATCTGTGAGGCAAACAGCCGAGTGGAAAGGAGATTGCTGCAGAGAGCATTCACACGGTACCAAGGCACGCAACAACTCTTGCAACCACAGCTCAGAAACACTGATGGCACAGAGTGGTTTGCCCAAGTCTGACTACATAATTCATATTTGCATAAGCAGATCCATGTACACGCAGCCATGGCCATGACTGCCCTGCCTGAGGGATGGTTGCGGTTTATCCCCAGCCGGCAGCTCAGCCCCACCCAGCCCCTCGCTCACTCCTCTGCATCGGGATGGGGGAGAGAACTGGAAGAGTAAAAGTGAGAAAACTCGTGGGCTGAGATAAAGACAGTTCAACAGGCAAAGCAAAAGCTGCACACACAAGCAAAGCAAAACGAGGAATTCACTCACCACTTCCCATCAGCAGGCAGGTGCTCAGCCATCTCCAGGACAGCCGGGCTCCATCACGCATAAGGGTGACTTGGGAAGACAAATGCCATCACTCCGAATGTCCCCCCCCTTCTTCCTTGTTCCCCAGCTTTATGTGCTGAGCACAACACCATACGGTCTGGCATATCCCTTGGGTCAGTCGGGGTCAGCTGTCCCGGCTGTGTCCCCTCCCGACTCCTTGTGCCCCCCCCAGCCTCCTCGCGGGTGGGGTGGGGTGAGGAGCAGAAAAGGCCTTGGCTCTGGCTAAGCCCTGCTCGGCAGTAACCAACACATCCCTGTGTTATCAACGCTGTTTTCAGCACAAATCCAAAACACAGCCCCATACTGGCTACTGTGAAGAAAATTAACGCTATCCCAGCCAAAACCAGCACAGGGAGGAACTCATAAAAGAGGGTGAGATCCAGAGACTACTACGTCTCCTAAGAGTGGGACTTGGGGAATTTAGACACTCATGCCTAAGAAAGTGCTGCAGAAATCTGCTTGTCCAGCAATCACCTAGAGGTACCTGTGTTTTCAACAGCAAAGCTCTTGGGGTGCTTGGGAACACATGGAAACACCCCAGTCTGGCGCTAGACCCTGTTGAAGGTCTCTTGTGATCTGGAGAAGAATTAGAGTGTCGCTGAACTCCACCTCACTCCCAGGTGAGCCTTGTCCAGTAAATGTTCTTTTAAAATGCCTAATAGGCATGGATAGCAGAAGCCACGGCTGCCATGGTGGCCATCTTTCAGACACATGCTTGAAGGAAGGTCCTGCTTTTCACAGTAGCCTAGCTGGATGAGAAGCTCTTGTCATGCCTCTTGACGAAACTGGAGCACAAGCAGAAGTGTAAGTTTCAGCAAGCCACAGGGAGATTAAGGCAGTGGTAATGAAATTTCCTGGTCTCTGATCCAGTCCCCAGTACAGTTCATGTTACTGGATGTATACATAACACTTTCCTTAGAAGTGAAATGCATGGGTCTCAATTGCCAAGCTGATTTGCTTGGGTATTTCGTTGGAGTTGGTGGTCAAATAGGGGGAAAAAAACAACCAGAAAAAAAACCCAGTCATAATTTAGGATTACAAGCCAAAATTAGCGAATTTATTTCGGGCAAACTTCTCACTTGATCCAGATATTACTTGCCTCTCCGTCTTAGCTGTCACCTTCATTCTCCCTCTCCCCTATTTCCACCAGCCTCCAGACTCTGTTCTTCTCCCTGTGAGACACAAGGTATTTTTCCCATTGGCCTCTTTTCAATAACTGGCTTTGCTGATTTAAAACTAATTAGCATTTATTAGTAGCCTGAATACCAGTTACCACTTGCAAATCTTGGTTTGAATCCCCTCCAGCTGAAGAGGAAATTGAGCATGGGTTTCATACTTCTTGTTTGCATATTCTAACATAGAGAAAAATGTACACAAAATGAGTCAGACCTTCCTAGGTAGGTACCTCACTTCAGGAAGGTGTCCGTGAGCAAGACTCAGTTTGCAACTGCTTGGGTAAGGTGAAACTAGGAGGAGAGGGATCGAGACTCACACCATACTTAGCACATTCCATGGCAGCATTTTGGGAAGAAGGTTGAGATCCTTAGAGGGTCCCAGCACTCACCAGGGACTGCTGAAAAGTCCTAGACATCTAAAGTCAGTTGCAGAATCCTCCTGGGTCCGAGTATGTAGCTGTTGGGCACTGCAAACCTGGGCTCAGAGGTATGCAGAATATGCAGGTGTCATCTGTACAGATAGGAAAGAAGAAATATCACAGACGAGAGAAAAGAAAAGGCAAAAAACCAGAGTGGAGACAGGGAAAGGAGAGGTAGAAAACCTCTGTAAATCCAGTGTGGGTGGAATATTGAGCAGTATTGGCTGAAAAAGCAAACTAAAGGGAAAGCACAAAGGTGAGAGAAGACATTTTCTCTAATGCTAGTGATAGGTTTTTGGACCTCTAAGGGCATTTTTTCCTGGAAAGGGTGGTCTTCGAAAGAAGCTGGCTGAATGGCCAGGTCCTCTTGCAGGAGACTGGATGAACCACAGTGCTATAGGTGAACGTGTAAACAGAAAGCTTCTCATAGGAAACCTTGTCCAATATAACTAAATTAAGTGCAGTGAAAGACATATGCTCTCTGTAGCTGAGCAATCATCTCTTCTATTATCTGAGGCCAAGAAGTTCTGCAATCTGTAGGCCATTGGCAAGCAGCTATGTGATTAACTGCAACTATCACGCAATTTGGAATCCACTCTTTTAATTATCTCTGTGTGGCATTTCGTCCGCATCTGATCGTGTCCAAAAGAGAATCTCTGGGACTCTGCTGGCTCTTTTGACTTGTTACGAAAATGTTGCTCTGTTGTAGGGAAATTATTGCACTTGAGAGATTGTGCCCAGTTCTCATCTCTCTAAATGAGAAATGCAAGCTAGAGGCAAAAAAAAGATACAATCTGAGGGATGCATAATAGTAAACATGATATTTTTCATGATTAAACCAAACTAAGACGTGACTCCTATCACCTGAAATCCAAACTCACAGGACCACTCATGCTTTAAAAGTATTTCTGGGAGTAATAATTTTCAAAAACTCTTGCCGAATTTCTCTCAGTTGACGGCACATTGAAGAGAGCTTTGTTAGGCAGATCTGTATGTGGATCCCAAGACACTCACAGTGGAATGTATTTAAGCAGCTGTAAAACTCTGGTATCTCCACCTGGGTTTGTTCACTATATTATTCTCTTCAGCTATATACATATGGAAATGTGCAGAAGGGACCAGGTCCATTCTAGTTTGGCATTTCTGTTATTGCAGAAATAAGCAGATGAAAAAGAAAGCTTGAATGTGATGAGATGTGGATGGCTCAGGGCTGTGCTGGCCTTCAAAGAGGAGAAAAAAAAATTGAGTGCTGGAAAGTGACAGAAGCCACTGATGGGGAAGGTAAGAAAGACCTAGGCTCAAGTCTTGCTCCTCCTGAGGTCAGGCAGACCGGGTAGTACCTGTGACCTGTGGTAGGATCATCTCTGACTGATCACACTGACATCCTTATAAAAACATACAGCCTTAAAAAAGCAGAAGTCAGAAAGAAAAGTGAGTACTTTATTGCTGAAATCAAACAGTGCTCTTTTCCACCAAAGCCTGCTCACTGTTTTGCCTTGTTTATCTTTAGCCACTGTCTGTCACAGAAGAATGACACTGCTGTCTCCAGAAACATCACCTCGGGGACAGTGCCAAGGAACAACCTTTTAAGCCTGCCTTTTAAGCCTCATTTTATCTCTATTACATATTGGTTTCCAAGCATTTCTTAATCTTATTGATTAAAACATTAGGGTATCTAATTATTATTGGCAACACAAATCACTCTGTTATATCAAACTTACATCAATACTTATTATCGTTACCAATGGTTATACTATTATTATTACAATTTAACCTTGTACTCTAATTAATCAAAAACAATTGCAGCAAACAACACAAACATTGTAACTCAACATTTCTTTGTTTTCTTTTCTAATCAACAAATAAGGTCATTATTCACCTTCTGGGTAACGGAACTGCCTTTATATATCCATAACAGCCGAAGTTCATTCTCCTTATTTAAAGCAAACTTCTCAGAATTGTATTTCTGCACAGAATTGTTCAAATTAAATTGTTAAAACTAAATTTCCAAAGGTGGGAAACAACAGCTTTGGGATTATACTGACAAGACCAGTCAATGTACAATTTGTTTAACCTATACCAATATGGAGTTCTAGTGATAAAAATTTTCTCATTCAGCTAGTTCCCCTTCTTATATGTAAAGTCTAATAACAAAATATACCCCAAAATCTGTATGGCTTGTTAAGAAAGAAAGGAAGGGGAAAGAAAGAGAGGAGAGAAAGAGAAAGGGAGTGGAGGAGAGAGGCGGAAGGAAGGACAAAGGAGAAACTAGACATTTTATTCTAATTCTAGGTCACATTCTCCATGAGAGGATTTATCTTGAGGAGTTTATGGGGCACACCATGAGAACAGACCACTAATCATGTACTTTCCCTGATCACTATCTGCTTTTTAACCACAGATAATAAATTTCGGGTTAGACTCAGCCTACTAAATACCAGCTGAGGTCCGTGTTAGAATAATATTGTTTGCAGAGAATCTAATTTTCTTTGTGTACACATTAGAGGTCAAGTACTGCACTTCCATGTAGTCCTTGTGTATGTAGTTTGAAGGCGACCTATAGAATTTACACTCACACATTATGTAAAATTATTGTGTGTAGGCTATGTATGGTATAACCCTTATGAGTGAAAAGACATAGGGACAACAAATATCATAGGTGAGCTGAAGTGTAGCCCTCCCTACAAAAGTTTTCTATAAGCTTCTTTAGGCAAAATTGCAAATATTTAATTCTCTGTCTTTTTAAAAAAACATAAAACATTAATCCTCGAATAAATTTATCTCTTTTTGTTTCAAATATGATGTCTAATTAGGCCCTAACATTATTATAACCAATGAAATTATTAATCTTCCTTTATATCATAGAATAGAATCATAGAATCATAGAATCATTTAGGTTGGAAAAAACCTTTAAGATCATCAAACCCAACCATTAACCTAGCACTGCCAAGTCCACCACTAAACCACGTCCCTAAGCACCACATCTACATGACTTTTAAATACCTCCAGGGATGGTGACTCCACCACTGCCCTGGGCAGCCTGTTCCAATGCTTGACAACCCTTCCAGTGAAGAAATTTTTCCTAACATCCAATCTAACCTCCCCTGGTGCAATCTGAGGCCATTTTCTCTTGTCCTATCCCTTGTTACTTGGGAGAAGAGACCGACCCCCACCTCACTACAGCCTCCTTTCTGGTACTTCCCTCAGCCTCCTTTTCTCCAAGCGAAACAAGCCCAGTTCCCCCAGCTGCCCCCCATAACACTTGTGCTCTAGACCCTTCAGCAGCTTCGTTGCCCTTCTCTGGACCTGCTCCAGCACCTCAATGTCCTTCTTGTAGCGAGGGACCCAAAAGTGAACCCAGTATTCGAGGTGCAGCCTCACCAGTGCTGAGTACAGGGGGACCATCACTTCCCTGGTCCTGCTGGCCACACTGTTTCCGGTACAAGCCCAGGATGCTGTTGGCCTTCCTGGCCACCTGGGCACGCTGCCGGCTCATATTCAGCCGGCTGTCGACCAACACCCCCAGGTCCTTTTCTGCCAGGCAGCTTTCCAGCTGCTCTTCCCCAAGCCTGTAGCGTTGCATGGGGTTGTTGTGCCCCAAGTGTGGGACCCGGCACTGAGCCTTGTTGAACCTCATACAGCTGGCCTCGGCCCATGGATCCAGCCTGTCCAG
>JAVKLA010000057.1:19620085-19682341 GCA_034782735.1 Sagittarius serpentarius | reverse complement strand
TGCCTATCCCTTCTGAAGAGTTTATAGCCATCCATTGCAGCACTCCAGTTGTGCAAGTCATCCCACCATGTTTCCATTATGGCAACTATATCATAGTTTTCCTGCTGCACAATGGCTTCCAGCTCCTCCTGCTTGTTGCCCATGATGTGTGCATGCATTGGCGTAGATGTACTTCAGCGGAGCTATTGATCTTGCCACCCTTTTGCGGGTAGAAGCCCTAATTCCCATGTGACCATTCTCAGGCACTTCCATGGTTTCCAACACATCAATAACCCTTGTGTCTTTGCTGTCGCATGGACCTCCATCCCCTATCTTCACTGAGACGGCAGACTGAAGGACATCGCTAGCACACCATCCCTCAAACACTGGCATGCTGCTGCCAGGTTTATCTCTAGTGAGCCTGGTTTTATCCCTTTCCCCCTTCAAATCTAGTTTAAAGCTTTCAATGAGCCCTTCTAACTCCTGTGCAAAGATCCCTTTCCCCGTTTTCCCCCTTTAAGTTTATGTCATTAAACAGTAGGCTATTTCAAACATTAAAAGTATAAGCTCCTTCTCTCTAACAATATGTCTTGATAATCCCCCCATCTACATATCCTAAAGTATGCACTTCCCATGCTTATATTTGAATGAAAATGTATTGCAACATTTTTTATCTAGCCAGGTTCCATAAGGAACCTGACAGCTTGCGCTTTTTTAATGCCCAAAGCATCCATCTTGCTCCCTTTTCCTCACTGTCTTCCCAAATCATTTAGCAAGGGTGACACTTTTTCAGTCCACCTTGGTGGACTCAAGGCTGTGGGTAAGTCACGGCTGTGAGCAGATGGCTACTGACCCCAGCGTGGCTCCTCCAGGGACCTGTCCCAGTTGGTGAGGAGCAGGGAGCCAAAGAAAAAGTCAGCAAAGAAGGAAGGTCTGTGGAGCAGTGAGGCGAGGGAGCCCTGCAAAGGGGGGAGATGGTCTAGACATGGTGCCTACTCCCACCACTTCTTCTGTATTTTACCCCAAGCCTTTTCATGAACAGATTTGTTCAGTGCCCATGAAGAAGAGACCTGAACGTGGGACTTTTCCATCCACATTGAACACTCACATGCCTGACTACAAAGCCATGCTCTCACACATTCATTCCCTGTGAATCTTATCTTCTCTGCCCTCTCCCTCATCCTCCTTCCACCTTGTCTCTCATCCAGAAAGTGTGACCAATGTTTTCAGCCCTGCTCTGCCTTGGATGTTGCTCTCCCTTTTCCCAGTACTTTGACCAAAGGTACTATGCAAGCAACAGCTTCCCTTGCCAAGCTCTCCCTAAATTGTCCGGCTCTCTAAAGGTACTAGTGGACAAAATTGACCATGAATTTAACCTAAATGCACTGCCTTGAATACAATACACTTTAGGTACGCATAGGAGTACGTATGAGAACACACCTAACATACAACACAACGCAAGAATAAGACAACAGGCAAAACAAGAGGGGCAAGGGGACAGGAAAGGTCAGGATGATTTCAGCATCGCAGGACTGTGTAGGGGGAAGTGTACAGATCGGGGAAAGTTCATTGTAACTTGTTTTGATTTGTTTCAGCTCTTGTCTACTGCTTGATGCTCTCCCTCCTCCTTCACCACTTCCCTATTTCATGGCAAAAATGAGCTTCAATGGCTAAGAAAAAAACCCAGACATTTAGAAGTTTCCTCTTGTATTGTTGGGCACTTAAGCTTTTTGAAAAGTTGCTTCATAGATCAAATTTCTCTTTAATCTGGTGAATATCTGAGACTTAAAAGAGTTTTATTACACATGATTACTATCAGCAATAATGGGGTTAAGCTCGGAGGATCTCGTATTGTGTGTGTATTTTCCTGACTAAGTTTCAGTAGGAAAGTATTCTCAATATCCTGTGCTGCCTAGATAAGAGAGACAAAGGATGGATGTCATTAATTTCCAGGAGACCATGTTTTCCTTTCTTGTTTAATTATTACATAATTAGTTTTATTTTATGTATTTCAAATAGCAAATGATAGCATTAAGTCAGTACCAAGATAACTATGGCTTAGCAACTTAAAAACCTATATCCAACACTACATGGCTTACTAGAGAGAAAATTTAAGAGTATTTTGAACCTTCCTATGTCTGTGTAATCAGATACTAGATCCTGCATAGCTGTAGTATACTCTAAATCTAGTATACATGTATACTGGAATACATGAACTGATTACCATTCACCTTACTTGATACACTGTTAAAAGTTAGGCTTTGTCTCTACTTCTTCTGCATTGTCTTCTTGTTGCTTCTCAGCTATACATTTTAAATTTATATTTCTGCACTCTATTAAAATGCCCTGAAATGGTCCTTCCATAACTTCACACCTTAAAAAAAAAAAAAAATCAAAAAGCCCCGCAGTTATTGTACCTATAATTTAAATACGTGTTATGAATTAGGATGTTAGTATTTCATATTGGCATTTTAACAGAAATTGAAAGGAACAAGGTGGCGAAGCGTAAACCAGCAACACATCTAAATAAATGGATTTTTTTTTTTTTTTTTGCTCAGAACAGCAGTCACACATAAAATGCATCCATGTGGAGCAGGAAGGGAGCACGAGGAAAAGCCGGTCATGCAGCATCCCTTTCCTGACCGCCATGAGGGAGGGGAGCTGCCCCAAGCTGGCAGTACCCCGGGCTGCTCTGCCCCTGCTTTGCTCCACCGAGACGATGCTGCCGCTGGGAGAGGTAGGGGCAGCGGGCAGGGGAGGGATGCAGCCATGCGCGGGTACCAGAAACCCAGCAGCCGAGCAAGCTGGTAGCTTGGAAGAGCTTGTGCCCCACGTGATGTGCTAATGTTGCTTATCCAGATTCGGAGTTTGCCTTGTCAGCCGGCTCCCGGTGGGTAGGAAGGGCCTTGAAAGGGCCCGTGCATCTGCGGGGCAGGTCAGGGAGCTCTGGCAGAGAGGAGCAGGGAGGAGAGCAAATGGGCAATGGGTCCTTGCAGGGCCCCCAGGTGGAAAACAGCTAATTACCTTGTCAGCAGGTAGGAGCGCAGGCTGCTTGATTGATGGTGAAGTATGTTTTCTCTTAAAATGCTTTTCTCCTAAACGATGCTTTGCTGTAAGGAAGCTCTTCAAGTCACCAATTACGACTTTTCTTGTAGCCAGAGAGAACAAAATTACCAAATGGGAGCCTAAATCAGATTCACCAAGATAACCGCATTTCACCGCTGGGAACAGCACCCTCAAGCCGACTCACAGAGCGGCAGAATCAAGTAACACTGCTCTCAGAAAAAATGCAGTAGCTGAGGGGCAAAGACCAGCAGGGTACACCAGAGACGAGGAAGCATCGGAAGTGATCACCTGGTGATTATATCAATTAGGTTCGGGGATATGAAGCAACCCTACATTTGGTTTGTTTCCTTCGTAATTACGGTTGCATTTTGGTGACAGAAGATGGGCAAACCACAGTGTCCGGCATCACCCTGCTGCACAGGGTCCCGCGGGCCACCGCTGCGGCTGACTGTCTGCAGACGAGATGCAAAGCGGGCACAAGATGACTTCTCATTGCCCACAACTGCCCGAGCTGCTTCCCAAGGGGAAGCGGCACATCAATTTTACTCCTCCTGGCCAAACGACCACAGCAGCATAAGGTTACTGGCTGAAACTGGAAACCTGGGCAGCTGTCACAGCAATTCTGCAAAGGATTAGCCAAGGGAGGAGCTGGGGGAGTGGGGGGGGATTCTATTGGGCATCTCTGCAGCACATTACTCTCTGTCACTTCTTACTGGATCCTCCTATTCCTAGCCCCAGTTTAGGTCTATACACCAAGGCATACATTAAAAATGTCCCTTCCCCTTCCCTCCTCCCTTTTCAACCACCCTGTGAAAGAGCCGCAGTTGAGGTTTAAGTGCCTGTACCGCCACGTTGCCAAGCCTCCAAAGACTGCCAAATTTCGCAGCAGAAAGCTAGGATGTGTCATGGTATTCGGAATGATTAAGTTGCCTTTATGCATCACAAAGGGCACAAACGCCATTATGAACATGACTGATGTAATGCATTTACAAATCATTTTTTAAAACAATATTCTAACAAAACTACTTGAAAATGCGTGAAAATGAGTGCAAGTGAAAGTGTTGTAGGCAGAGACGGTTTATGAAATCACTTAGAAACTAAGCCCCTCTTAGGCCCATCAACAGCAGATGGGTTTAAGCAGAAGTCATTTATCTTGGTTTTTACAGCCTTGACACTCCATCTTAACTGCTAATGTCCGGTGTGTCTGCAGCGCTTACTGGGAAAGATTGATAGTCCTCGTCAGATGCAAAGCATTAGATTTTTTCTTTCAGGACCTAATTATTTTGTTTAATTGTAAGTTACATATGGAATTTACTTTTAAAATTAGAAAGAAATAACACATAAAGTTCAGATCATAACAATTACAGCTGCGGAAAAGAAAGCACAAAGCAAGCATCCACGAGACTGTCATTCGGCAGATATAAAGAGCTCTCTCTCAGATGTTAAACTGCAGGAAATAGATGGTTTTGAAGCTTTAAAGGTACAGAAGCCAGTCTGTGCTTCTAAACATCACCACATTCAAGGGACGCAGGTTTGCTCAGCAGTGCACCAAAGGTGCTCACCAGCCTGCAGATGTGATGATCTTGAGCATCCCATTAATAAATTCATTTAATATATATAGGCATTATTTAATAATCCCATTAACAAATCCCTGTATGAATAAACCGCAGGGAAGAAATCTTAAACTAGCAGGAGAACAAGCAAACTGATCTAGCTCTTTCCAACCCCAAATTTATAGAAAACCTGAACGATGTAGTCTTCCTACATACTGATATGTATGCCTGGGATTGTGGCATGCCATTTCTATGCAGGACAAGATTTCCCACTAAAATGAATACGGCTCTTTTTGGAGTTTTTCTTTTTAAATGAAAAAAACCATTGAGAGTTTGTTAAAAAACACCAACCATTAAGAAATTGTTAAAAAACACTGGGTAGTAATGTGATCATGTCCAGTGAGATTTTAATTAAGTGGTTTCTCCTTTGTGAACTTCACTTACTGCAGTGAAAGTAGAGAGGGTTAAAGCAATCTAGGAAGACAATCAATATTTCATTTCTTTGGAGCTAAGTAACAGCCAAGATGATAAACACTTCTGATGAAGTTGTTTTTAGGACCGGTGCTTTTCAGTTTTACAAGCACATCCTGATGAATTGTCCCAAAATCCTATAGGAATGGTGAGATTTATTCTCATCATTTTATAGGTAGCGGCATTGAAACACTCGGGCAGAAAGGCTGGCATTTCAAATGTGGGTGTCTTAAATTAGGACTTAATCCATCTTTTGACATCTAAAAAAAAGTCTGGACAGAAGTTCACTGAAGCCAGCTGTTTCCAGTGAATATTTAACTGGGTCCAAAATAATTTCATATTTGTCACATAGCAAACTGGACATGCAAAATTCATGAACCTTTTAAGAAAATGGGCAGACTCCTTGTGGAAATGCTGGGGTTAGAGTTCAGATGTTTCTCGCTTTTGTTCCCTATTTTATGTTTCTAGCATAGACAACAGAATCAAATAACATGAAGCTCAGTTGCTTTTATTCTAAATAGCTACAGGAATATTCAACAAGTCCCAGACTGGTTTAGAAGTGGATGATGTGCATAATGTTAATTGCTAATTAGAATATGTTTGGTCAGAAATATTTATTTATTTATTTATTTATTTATTTATTTATTTATTATTCAGCCAGTTCTAAATGATCTGCATTAAAGGGAAGGTCTACAGAGTAATGAAAATTAGCAAATTATTCTTCAAGACACATTTGCAGAAAAGAGTGCTGTGTTATTTAAACCCTTGAGTCCTGACTACAAGGTTCTGCTGCATCATCTGGTAAATCTGATCCCGTTTCTACCAAACAGTGGTATTTAATTAAAAAAGCTTGTGAGTTTATCATACATAATGATATACTCACAGATGTTAAGTCCATCAACAGCTTTCTGTGAAAACTAACAACACATAACAACGTACCCAGGGGAAAACAGCAAGCTCACCAGTTTACTGATGTGTATATGAGTTTTTCTAAGACAACAAAGGCTTTTCTAAGATGTTAAACAATAAAAGAAATTGATTCAGACCTGTGTAAATAATAATAGGTTATAGTCTCAGATGCTGAACATCTCATTGATAGTATTTTCAAAGAGTTGTTGAGCACTTAACTGTATAAACTTCAGAAAAAATGCTGAAAAAGCTGTAATTAAAATGTCATCTAATAATTAACTTTATGGTTTGTTTTACTATTTAATTTTTAAATGTACATGAACTGACAATTAATCCAGAAAATCCTTTCTGAGATAGACAGATTTGAAGAAACACTGCTCCAGTATAAAGGCAAATATATTAAAACAGCTGAAGTGCTCATTCTTCTGCATTGTGATAAGCATATTGAAGTTCAGTGACAGACTCTTGCAATAGTTTCATTATGCTGTTAAAGAATAGTTCAGAATCTGTATTTTAGAATAGCACCACCATCTCATAGTAAAAGATCTCTCCTGGTATAAGCACAAGATGTAAAACAAGCCATTTTTTTTAATCAAAACTTCACTTCAGTTTTAGCATCTCAAGAAAGCCTTTGCAAATAAAACCTCATGAAACGTGTTGCAAATAAAAATGTACTCTTCAATCCCAAAAAAGAAAGAGCTCAGCAATGCTATGAACTCTGTAAAATCACAATGGCATAGAGGAGTTGAACAGAAAAATGACATAATTCAAGAACTAGCAAGGGTTCAGAAACAATCAAACAGTATTATTTTTCCTAAATCCTGAATCATTAAACTGGAGAATTTAATGTTAGAAGTAATTTTGAAGGCTCTGTTGGTTTTGGCTGGAGTAGCCTTTATTTTCTTCACAGTAGCCAGTATGGGGCTCTGGTTTGGATCTGTGCTGAAAACAGCGTTGATGATAACCCAGGGATGTGTTGGTTACTGCCGAGCCGGGCTTAGCCAGAGCCAAGGCCTTTTCTGCGCCTCCCCCCCCCCCACCCCCGAGGAGGCTGGGGGGCCACAAGGAGTTGGGAGGGGACGCAGCCGGGACAGCTGACCCCGACTGACCCAATGGCTGTTCCAGACCATATGACATTATGGTCAGCATGTAAAGCTGGGGGAAGAAGGAAGGGGGGCATGTTCGGAGGGATGGCGTTTGTCTTCCCAAGTCACCCTTACACGTGCTGGAGCCCGGCTGTCCTGGAGATGGCTGAGCACCTGCCTGCCCATGGGAAGTGATGAGTGAATTCCTTGTTTTGCTTTGCTTGTGTGCACGGCTTTTGCTTTACCTATTAAACTGTCTTTATCTCAGCCCACGAGTTTTCTCACTTTTACTTTTCCGATTCTCTCCCCCATCCCAATGCAGAGGAGTGAGTGAGCGGCTGGGTGGGGCTGAGTTGACAGCTGGGGATAAACCACGACAAAGGCCAAAAACCTGAGTGAAATCACAAACAATTCAGATGAAGGAAAAAAAATCTGTCATCAGTAGTTTAGTGTGAAGGTGCAGCTAGAACCTGTGCTTCAGGAGGATCATGAACTGCTGTGAAGCTGGGAGATTATATCGGGGAGATGTTGCTCCATTCTTAAAATTTAGCCCTTTTTTCCCTGTTGCAGACCATTATACAAATGAGGCTAGAAGGACAATTGTTTTGACTCAACAGGGTGGCACATTCTTACTGTTCAGTAAAAGGCTCACCACTGTTAAGTGGAATAACTCCAGATCACAGGCTGGCTATTTTGAGGAGTTCATTCCTGCTCTGTTTTGTTGCTAGCAGTTTTGGAAGACATACATTCTCTGTCATAAATTGCATTTGCAGAAGTATTTTTTTCAGACAACGGAGGTAAACAAATGCATATACAACAAAGCATTCAAGGAACAAGTCAGTCAGAGTTAGGAGGTCAAATTATTATGTTGACATATCCAAACTATGCAAACTGGCCACAGAAGGAGAATCTCTGGGGCAGCCATCAGATCATCAGAAAGATCTCCACAGTCTTCAGGATGGGCAAAGACAAGCCTTTGTACATCTACTAGAGTTTTGGTGGGTTTCAGGGGTGTACAGGCTGCGTGCTGAGGTGAATGGCACCCTGGGGGAACTGGATGGGCTAGGTATGAACTTTCAGCCGTGTTTGCCATTTGAGGTCAATGGTTATGGCATCATTTGTTTGAGGTGGAAACTGATAAGACTGTGGAACTGCCTATGCTATTTCAGATCAAGGAAAGAAGTGGATGCTGTACAATAACAATAATAACAACAGCAAGAAATTAAAGCATTGCTTGTGGTTTGGTTCAGCTGTCTGCCTGTCTCCCTGGTTGGCAGCGGTGGCATGATACCTCCCAAAGTTAAGCGTTGTGGTAGACCAGGAGCAAACAGGTAGAGAGTGGAGTGCAGTTGCATAAGACAGTGTAAAAGCCTAATTCTTGTAGTGTAATGCGTAGAGCAATACAGCAGTAACTAAAACAGCTGAGATCTTTCTTGATAAATGTTTACTTCTGTATAATCTTCTCCATGTTGGACTGGAGATAACAACAGGGTGTGCAAAGGAAAGTTTCCAAAGTAACAATGGGACGTTCCAGATCACTATTGTGGGTCTAAAATGGGCATTGTGCAGACAGACAGAAAAAAAACCATGAGATAGCTGCCTCATTTATGAAATCATCTGAAGTCTGACTGTAAGAGTGACTGGCTGCTCCAGAAACTGTCTATTTCACGCAGATACACTGCTCACCTATTGCCAGGAATGGCAATATTTTGGACAGAAAGAAATTATTGTACATATATAAAGAGATTATTTGGCTGATTTTGCCATTTTTTTCCTGTCCCTGCAAGTGTATCACAGTGCAAGGGGCAATGGGAGTGGCTGCAGTGACTGACTGAAAAGACCTCATGAAAATTTTAGATCCAACAACAGTAATATCCCTTAGAAGTATACCATGGTAATTATGTTAACACAGTGAAATGCACAATACAAAGAAGCGCCCGACAAGGCAAATTACAGTATTTGAAGTGTAAATTAGGCACTAGACCAGTAGACATGCAATTAGTCAATCAAAAAATATCACAAGTGGATTTTCACGCTTGTTGTTTCTGTCCACCTGCAGTGGCTTGAATATCTCCTGTATCTCAAAGTGTGGAGGGGTGATGCTTGTTAGTCTGTTTCTCCTATTGGAAATCTCTGCAGGTACTTGTATCTATCAAGAATTTCTCACCCTCTTGTAATGGGACCAGTCTTGGACTAGGGGGTCACTGCTCCTTTTCCTTTCCTGCAAAGTGACTACACTTGCAGTGACGGAGTTTGGAGCAGCCCCTAGAGCTGAGGTAGATCTTTCCAAGAGGCTATGGACCAGGTCCTGAGCAGTCAAACCAACCCACTAGCAACTGCACCAGTCCAGTTTCATTTCTCTGACAGCCTTTTCTAGAAAAAATACTTTGTTCCAGGGGACAAGATTTCTTTGTAGAACTCTGAAAGAACCCACTTATCTAACCCAGAAACCAGGAGGAGCAGTCACTGCACAAAAATTAGGCTTGTTAAATGGGGTAAGTTCTCAAGGTACTTGAAATGTATACCTTTGTAAAGGTTTGTATAAGTAATATTCAGTAAATACACTGAAACCCAAGTCATTTTTTTTTTCTGATGTTGGCTCTGTTCTCAGGTGTAAGATCATTCAAGAAGCACATCTGTTCATTTGTTTGCACTCATACTTCTCCTTTAAACCTCTCTTGTAGTCTAAATCTCTGTTAGCTGGGATTCCCTAGGTGCGCTTAATCCCAAATAAGATCAGGTATCAAGTACTTTGGGTCTCTGGCCCAGAATGCTTTGCAATTTTTAATTTTTAATTAATTATGGGAAGGAAAGATTAGACTGAGGTTGTGGAGGTCCATTTTCATGTCTGTTTTTTTTTTTAAAAAGGTTGTACAAAGTACACCAAAAATCATGTACTCATGCATATGTCTCACAGGTTAAGAACAGGAATTTCTGAAACATCATCTCAATTAGTCACACTCAGTACCAGGCAAATCCTTACATAGTTTGTGATTTTAATATGGTATGTGAATTTATAATACCACAGTGGTAGAATTCAGTGTTCACAAACACCATAACAGCACCCACAAAATAGAATGGCGAGAAAAGTATAAATGAAAATTTGCAACAAATAAATGCAAATATGGAATCACTGTTCTCATCTTGTGGGCTCTAACTACATGCTTACTTAGGAAAAGATGGCCAAACAATATTGCAACCCATAAAAGGAGATGGTTAAGTCAACCTTTAGCTGAAGCTCTGGCCTACAAAACCCTTTTTGAAGCTGCCTAGTCCATGACTGAATAAAGATGAAAAACTATCTTAATCGTTAAACCTAATGTATTCTTTAAAACTATATTTGAAATTATTAACAACATTGAAATGCTGAGAAATGTAAGTTAATGAGCATTTATCCTTGAAAAACATTACTCTGGAGGCAAATTTGTTGATGTTATGAACAAAATGTCACTACATGTTTTTAATACATCTGTGGGTATTTAAAATCTAATTAAAAGGTATCTTAATGTATTTCTTATTTCCTTCTTGCACAATTTTAATAAGAAACAAAAGAACTATTCCTTGAAATCAATTCAATTCCTTGAAAGCGCATAAACAACAAAGCACAGAAGGTAAACTGTCAGTTTCCAAGCCTTCACCCAAAGCAAGCCCAAAACATTTTTTTCCTGAGGCCTAAAGATTTTGCTTGTTCTTTTCCCATTACTTTCCCTTTCCTGTGCAAATACCATAATTCAGCCTCTCTTGGAAGGAGACGTTCCAGGAACACAGGACAACAGCTCCTCAGACAGACCTGAGATCAGCATCTGCTGGTACCTTTCTGCTGCTGCTGATCGTACTGTGGTCTTGCAATGACCACCCACCCACCTTCATATCAAGTATTAGGGCTGTAAGACCCAACATGTCTGGGTTTCATCCTTCTCTGTCCTTGCTATCCTTTATTTCTATGTAGTTTTCTTCTTATCTGATTCCAAATTATTACTGAACAAAACAGGCTTGTCATTCCTGCAGAAGTGGTATGTTGGCAGGGTATTCTAGGAGACACTTGGCAAATGTAGTTAGTAATCTGACTGCTGCCCATAGAAAGGTTGTAAGGTTGTAAGACTCATTTTGATTTATTGTTGACAACATAAAAATGTCCTGTGCCTGTTATGTGTTGCAGAAGAATTTTTGTTACAAGTTGGCTTTAAATGAACAGTGAAAATGCATCAATCTATACAGACGCATAGCAAAATCTTCATCATTCATTTTCAGCTGTTGAGACAAATTAATAACAGGTACAGACCTTGTCCATTAAGCCCTCAACCTGCAAACACTGATGTAACACGCAAATAATTCAGGCAAAGATTGGGTGACTACTTTCATGTTCACAAGGACTCTCAGGATGGGGGACCGGAGGTGGAGAAAGGAAATGAACAGTATTACTTCACTGCTTCTTGCTCACTACACCTGTCCAAGGCCAGTTCTTCTTGCCTAGTTCATGCCAAAAACTCCAAGTATTTGCAAAACTAACAGGGCTCAGTAAAAGCAGATTTCCCCTTGTTGAACATGTATTCAAATAGTATTAGGGAAGTGCTGCAGTGCTGAGACTGCACTGGATAGCACCATTTTGCTGTTTTATCCTTCCCCACGTGCTACTGTATAACCCACCTTTCAAAATCTGTCCTTTACTTAAGAATATAAGCTCAATATAAGCACCTCTGTGCCCGGCAAGATCATGGAGCAGATCTTCCTGCAAACTATGCTAAGGCACATGGAAAACAAGGAGGTGATTGGTGACAGCCAGCATGGCTTCACTAAGGGCAAATTGTGCCTGACAAATGTGGTGGCCTTTTACAACAGGGTTACAGAGTTGGTGGATAAGGGAAGAGCAACTGACGTCATCTACCAGGACTTGTGCAAAGCATTTGACACTGTCCCGCACGACATCCTTGTCTCTAAATTGGAGAGACATGGATTTAATGGGTGGACCACTCGGTGGATAAGGAATTGGCTGTATGGTCGCACTCAAAGAGTTGCAGTCAATGGCTCAATGTCTGAGTGGAGACCAGTGATGAGTGGCATTCCCCAGGGGTCGGTATTGGGACTGGCACTGTTTAACATCTTTGTCAGAGACATGGACAGTGGGATTGAGTGCACCCTCAGCAAGTTTGCCGATGACACCAAGCTGTGTGGTGCAGTTGACACACTGGAGGGAAGGGTTGCCATCCAGAGGGACCTTGACAGGCTTGAGAGGTGGGCCTGTATGAACCTGATGAAGCTCAACAAGGCCAAGTGCAAGGTGCTGCACATGGGTCAGGGCAATCTCAAGCACAAATACAGGCTGGACAACGAGTCGATTGAGAGCAGCCCTGTGGAGAAGGACTTGGGGGTATTACTGGCTGAAAAACTGAATATGACCCAGCAGTGTGCCCTTGCAACCCAGAAAGCCAGCCGCATCCTGGGCTGCATCAAAGGAATTGTGACCAGCAGGACAAGGGAGGTGATTCTCCCCCTCTACTCCGCTCTCAAGAGACGCCACCTGAAGTCCTGCGTCCAGCTCTGGGGTCCCCAACATGAGAAGGACATGGACCTGTTGGAGCAAGTCCAGAGGAGGGCCACGAGGATGATGAGAGGGCTGGAGCACCTCTCCTGTGAAGACAGGCTGAGAGAGCTGGGGTTGTTCAGCCTGGAGAAGAGAGGGCTCCGGGGAGACCTTACTGTGGCCTTTCAATACTTGAAGGGGGCCTACAAGAAAGGCGGAGAGGGACTTGTTACAAGGGCATGCAGTGACAGGACAAGGGGTAATGGCTTTAAACTGAAAGAGAGTAGATTTAGATGAGATGTCAGGAAGATGCTCTTCCCTGTGAGGGCGGTGAGGCCCTGGCACAGGTTGCCCAGAGAGGCTGGGGATGCCCCATCCCTGGGGGTGTTCAAGGCCAGGTTGGATGGGGCTTTGAGCAACCTGGTCTAGTGGAAGGTGTCCCTGCCCATGGCAGGGGGGTTGGAACTAGATGGTCTTTAAGATCCCTTCCAACCCAAATCATTCTGTGATTCTATGAAAACTTGTAACCCACCTGTCATTTCTCAGTTAGACCATATTGTTGAAAGCAGTGTCAAGAGCTATTTATGTTTTTGAAACCTAAAGAGGCATCAGTCCCATATTTTTCTCAACATAAGTACAAGCATAAAAAAAAAGCCCCTGTCCTAAACCAGCTTACAGTCAATAAAAGGTATTACAGGCAAAAACTGGTTACATTTAACTCTGAGGGCAGTGCTGGGTAGTGGTGGTCCTACCATACAAAGATCCTAACCCAGTGACAGGCTCTAATTACATACATATCTTCTAACTGACACTTTATGAAAAATTTACACCGTTGTTTTGATGTAACTGAGGTAAATAAGAGGTCCTGGTGTATACAATTTTTTTCTCAGAACAGCCTCATACTCAAATGAAACAATCTGTTGGAAAGGAGCCTTGTTTCATTGCTTTATAATTCTTCCAGTTGGTAATATTTGCTTTGACTCATACCATGGAAAAGTACAAACACTTCTGAGCCATACTTCCAGCCCTTACTACACTATGTTTCCCAGTGTCAGTAATTAGTACCTCTGAGATATTCCGTCTTCATTTTTCTAGGTTAGTATTTTAGAGACTTAGATTTTAATTTCAAAGTTGTAGTGCTTTTGTTCATCAGTAATGAATGAATCACACAGAAGAGCAAGAAAGCATCTTTAAAGCGTTATGTATAAGATGGCATCGAAACTTTCTGATGTTTACTTTTTTTAGATACTTTGAATTTTCTTCTCTAAGTCATAGTGCTTTCATTCACTGCTAGTAAGTGACATATTGTAAATGCAGAAATGCTTTTAAAGGCATCAGCTGTAAGACTAAGTCAAATGTAATGCTAACAGTCTGTAAGCTCATTCATGGAAATAGTACTCAAATTCAAGAGAAAATATCTTGGATAGTGAGTTTTATCATGGGTTTCTAGTCAGTCAAGAAAGAATTGGACATGCTGAGTGGATAAAGGCTCATGAAATTGTTTCCAGTCAATTCTATTTGTAATAGAACTAAAACTTCCTCTCACTTTGAATAAAGATGGGTAAAGCATTAAAAGTAATGGCAATGGAAATGCACATTTAGCGCTGCTACCAGGCTGCTAGCGAAGCAACTTTATTTTCGATTCCCTAAACCAGCAGAAAGGTGACTATGGTTTCAAAGATATTCACTAAGGAAGCACTGAGGCACAAGTTTGATAAGAACCACAGAAAAAAACATAGAGAATTTAAAATAAATAAATGGTAAATTTATGCATAAATACACTGAAGAACATGATTTTCTTCTGTGAATGTATTTACTGAATGTGAACTTCATTTCTTTATATTTTGAGATTTTTTTTCAATGACTGCCTAAATTAATAGAAGCTTCCAGCTTCTGATACTACAAAAAAAGCCCAAGCTTCAGCTGTCAGTCATTAAAATTTAGTGCACTGAATACAAATCATGCTCACTAAAGGAGTGAGGCAAAAAAACCCCACCTTAATTATTCACAGATTGAATATACTGAAGTACCATTAACATTCACGACTCCATCTTATAGTAAGTAAAATGCAGGAAGACTTAGAGTGGAGATCATTTAGCAAAGCACCTGTACAGGGGCATGAAGAAGGAGGCTGGCTGGAAGAGAGAAGCAAAACATTTTAAGGAGGAAGACAAATGCTTGTTGACTCAGAAGTCCAAAAATACCCTTGAAGAGCCTTGATTAAAGAGACATAAGATGTCTACACATTTTTATAAGGTGTATTTTATCTGAGTGCTTTGTATATCAGCGTCGTGACACATCACCAGCACTTTGGGGCTAGTTTTCAGCAACTTTTTTTGTACAAACCACTTCTGTCAAGCTCTTTGGGTTGTGTTTAACCGTGAGCTGATCGTAAGGAAGCTGTGTAACCAGGGCCGTGCCTTGAGCACCTTGGTCTCAAGACCTTCTGCAAGGGAAATCTGCTTGGTAGACCTGGCTGAAAACTGGAGTAACCTTTGCTTCGGCAAAAGATCACACACATGCCTTCTCGTTCCTTCCAAATGCTGAGCATTTCTTTAAAACATTTCTTAAACCTGGATTTCAAATTCAGTTTACTCAGGACTAAAAGTTTCATTTTATGGTCCTCTGACTCTCATCAGTGGAAATGAAAACTAGAAATTCGTTTCTTGCAGGACTATTTTCCTGAGATTAGAGTGATTAAAATTTCTTCTGCAAAAAAACCTCCTTTAAGTACCTTAGGAGTCAGTGGCAGATTTAGTGGGCACATTTGCCCCAACGCCGTATGACATAGTTGTAACCTCTGAAAGAACAATATTAAGCAAAATGGTTAGTATGCAAAAAGGCTAGTGATGACAGTCCCACATAGTCCGCCATAGTTTTACTATACACTCAGCTTGTTTTTTCAAGAAAGCATTTAAATAGGTAAGTCCTCAATATGAAAAGAAAGGACAGCCTTGTGATTAAGACGTTTGATTTGCATTTCAGTTTGAGTCCTGCTCCTGTCTTTTTCTTTTGTCCTACTGCCCCACTTAATTTGCCTGTTCCTAATTTTTCTCTCCTATAAAGTGGAGAGAGTCGAACCTCGGTTTTGCCTATTTGGACAGGGTGTTTGCAAAGCAGAAGTATGAATTGGAGGCTGATAGGGACCTTTTCTTCTGAAAAATGCTACAGAATCTCAGCTGATGAAAAGTGAAGTTTTCATTTCAGCCATCCCTAGCTCCACAGCTTTTGGGGCTAATTCTTGCTTCTTTTGTTAATCACGTTTTTAAATTTTGTTATTCAAGGAGTTGAAGGAAACTAAATGGGAGCTTTAGGTTTAAGTGTCATGCTCTGTATTTGTTGCACAAGGCCAGTGGAGAAAACACTTGAAAAAACCCTCACTGGATTTACTCAGGTCCAGGAGAAGCAGCAGACTTTGGCAGCAGTCTGAAGATAGCTGGGTAAGATGAAGTGTAGCAACAGAAAATGCTTCGAGCTGCTGAAGGGAGTTGTTAGGATTAGGGCTGGAAAAGGCAGGATGCTACTGAGATTTTGAAGGACTACCCAGCAGGGGAACAACTTACTACTTCACAAATTAGCTCCAAGGAGTCCCTGAGAGGCAGGAATTTGCCCGTGACGCCACCACGGAGCTGCCGAGGGAGGATAGTTCATCCACCCTCCCACAGAAGGGGTGGATTCACAGATTTCTCAAAGCCCAGGCAGTTGATGCGTTATCGTGTACCAGAAAAACAGATCTAATCCGTGATGCTGGAAAGGCCTCCTGTGTGCCAAGGGAGAACAGCAGCTATTGGTAGCTTACGGTCATTTCTGTTGCAGGCAACGCTCACCTAAAACCAAGTAATGGCACGGTGACACCACTCGGAAGTGTGCGTGATCCCAGGGCAGATCTGGGGATGATGGCTGCTAAGCTTATCCCCATCTGGGGATGATGGTTGCTCAGCTGGGGTCCCAGAGGAAGCACACCTGCACTAGTGCCAGGCTGTGCCCAGCCAGTTAAACCTGCCTTTCGGAAAGCTGGCATCTGTCTATCCATGCGCCTCTGGACTTTTTTTGCAGCAGTCAGCACTTCACACTAAGGTATTCACTACAGTCTGTTTTTCCCAGACAAAGTACCAAAAAAAGTTACAAAGGAAAACTGCACCACCACCCCTGGTCCGCTTGCTCTCTTGGAGCATCATATGGACATATTGGCTTTCTACGCTTTCATCAGTGTCTGCATCTGAACTGTAAGTTGAAACCGTCAGAAGACACTGACTCAAGTACCAGTCTAAGCATGCAGTACAGATTTCCTATCATCAGCACTGCTCTACAGACAACAGACAGCTCTCCTTTTCCTTCCCCTACAGCAGCACTGCCTCTGCAGCAATTGAGTTCACAGAAGGTAATCAGCTGGATTACACCAATGGGCAAAAGTGGAGTGAAGCTGCTCACTCAAGGGCTTGTAGTCATCTGGGCATGAAGCTTGCCTAGTTTAATAAATGCCAATTAGTACCCCACGTGGCAACGTGTCTTTGGGGGTATGTGCCCAAAGACGGTGTGTATTTTTCTATCTATCTACACTGGCTTCATGTACCACAAAAGCTCATCCCATCTGATGCTCACACCACATAACAAGCGCTGTGCAGCACTCTCCAACCTCACCGGAGCCAGGCAGTTCCCGTGGTGTTGCATCGCTCTGTGCAGGCTTGGACATCGAAGCAACACAGCTGGAAACGGCTGGGCAGGCTCCTCTAGCTCAGCCAGCCGTGCAGCACAGCTGTAGTGCTTCTGACACCAGCCGGCTCTGTGCAGAAGCAGTTCAAGTGCCTCTGCACTGTGCTTGCCCTGTGCTCCCCTTTTCAAGGCTACCTCATTTGGTATTTGAAGAAGTATTTGCAGTTACTTTGTCTTCTGTTACTGCAGTGTTAAGTGAGGTATAAAAAAAAAACATTCAAAAGAGAGTCCAAAACCATTGCTTTTTGGCCAAGAACAATTTTAGGCATGCACTCCTTGTGAAATGTCTGCAGTGGTTATTTTAGGGTTACATTCCTTTCTAAAGTCCTTTACTCTTCTGTACAAAAAAGCCTTTTTTGCTAGCAACCTCTGTTGCCAATTCTACTGCAAGCAGGAACACGACCTTTACAAAAGATAAACACAAGTGGAGCAAGAACTGCCAAGTAGTCCGACAGTGCTAATACCACTCTTCGAAAAACAAACTGTAATGCTCATTTGCGGAGTTGAAGAGCAAAAGGAGATGTATCCACACTTAGCCTATTCAAGTGTAGCAATTACTTTCAGATCTTAAAATGGAGCTTTCCCTTAAGCCAAGCTGCTACGTCCTTTCCCTCGCTGGGAGGAAGCTTTGCTGGCGACAGCTAGGCTTGTCTTGCAGAACATGAGTGCTTTTAGCAAGTGAAGGCTGAGTTTAAATCTCACACCCCTCCACGCAGGGACTAATATTTCACTTTAGAGGTGGCCTCACAACTGAGTGAGGGCACTAGAAGTGTGCTAGCCACCAGTGTTAATAGCGTTAGTGTATTTGATGAGAGTCCAGTTTCTCCACGCCTGAGTATGCTTTAAAGGTACACAAGTCAATGGAAGCTGTCCGTGTTGCAAATAGTAGGAAACATCACTAGGAGTGTATCAGCTTTGGTGTAGACAGTGTGGTTTGTCTGGGTCCACGGCAGCTAAAAGATCTGCTCTCTAATACCAACTGCTTAAGAGTCTAATACAGCGCCTTTCTCTAACACAGAAGCAGACACTGATTTCAGCGGGGAGCATGATGAATTTCACTATCTCTCTGGCTAATATATTGGTCTTTCACTTCCAATGTTCACACCACAGGATAAACAGAGGCTTTAAATCAATTAGTGAATGTTTGTAAAGATCCTTACAATTTAAAAGGCTAAGTGCAAGCTATTATTACCTTCTTGTTATAATTTTGCTATCATTAATCATTTCTGCTTTTTAGAGGGAGGACAGCTGACAGCCTTCTTAAAATTTGATTCATTTGTATGAATCAGCACTATTATCCAAACCTTTCCCAAAACGTGTACATTAAATATTGCCAAAACCTAATTATTATTACTCCTTTTTGACCCAGTTTGTTAACAAAGCTGTGGGGTCTTCTAGGTTATTTCTCTTGGGCAAAGACATGGATGGTGGAGTCAAGTGCCCTAGAAGCAGAGTGGGCACCATGTTCTTGCACGCAAGGGCAATCCAACAGAAGGTGGCCCTTTCTTTGCTCACAGCTACAAACTACCTTCAGCCAAGGCTCAGTACAGAAAACTCTGGGTGCACTTTTTCTGTACAGTGCTGCCCACGCTGTTTCACAGCGGGCCCAGTGTTTTCTTGATCTCTTTCTCCACTTTTCTGGTGTTCCTCTTTTCCTCCTCCTTATCGAGGTGCCAGGCTATTACCACTGTCCTCTATCAAACTGTTTCCTACTGCACAATGTTCCTGTGTGTGGGTTTTTTTCAGGTCTATACCTGGTTTTCACCTGGGGTCCATACTTGGGTTATATTACACCCAACGCAAGTAGGACAAGAGCAGAGACAGATGGCTGAGAAGAACAGAAAGCAGATAGTCGGGTCTCGGATGGGACAATACGACAGACTCTTTTTAAGAGGGGACTCTGTGACTTTTATTACTGAAAGATGCTGGACTAACAACAAGAATGTGATAATCGGTCCCTCTCTTCAAGAATGGAGCAGGAAGGCGAAGACTTGTTTACAAGCCCTTTTAATTTCTGTTCTTCTGAGTTCTGCATTTTTGTTAGTTTAAGAGTTTTGCTTTCATAAATCCGGCTTTCACATATGTGGGTTTTTTTCCCCTGGCATTTCTTACTTTAGGGAAAAGATTCATGCAGATCCACATCAAACCTCTGGGAAGCCTCACCACAGGTGACTACTTATAGTGTCGTCTGGGGATGAATTTTGCAAGAAATTTGTATTCAGAAAAACTGAGCAGGCACAGCACAAGACTTGGCCAGGATATAATAACTTTTCACTGTAATTATCTTAATGCCTATGCTCAATTGTCCTAGATGACTGGCTCTGAAAGGACTTCCATGAAAGAAATGAAACTGCCTTTTCTGGCAAAGCAGGATATAAACAGGAGCTGAGGGAAAGGTAGGAGTGCGTGTTTGGTGTGGGAGAAAAATGGATGTTCCTGCCCTTTTTGCAGGCTGCATCTGAAAGCCTCCTGTCACCCCACCAGCTTGTCTGTCATCTGTCACATTTCCAATTTGCCTGTCAGCAAGACAGAAGGAAATTGCTTTGGATGAAAGTTATTGACTGCGTCTTGAGAAATCTGAATCCAATCCTCAGCTCTGTCCCAGGGCCTCAGGATGATACTGTGATAATCTTAAGACAGCTTCTGTAAAGGCATCCCAGGCTTCCCTCTGCCTGCCCACTCACTGAAAGGAAAGAAAACTTCACCAACCCTTTTGCTGGTGCTTTTCTCTGCTGTCACTTCAGAGGACATTGGTACATGCTGTGCTTACATGTCCTAACAAAGGCAGCCGAGTCCAATCTCCGTAGGGGACTTCAGGTGTTTCCGTATTGCAAATAAATATTTCACAAACCTATGGAAAGTATATATTTTCCCTCCATTTTACATATGGACTGGGGATGGGGAATCTTTAACCTGGCAGTTTTGGTCTGATAGTGCCAAAAACTCTTAGGTGTGATGCATGTGACCCAACACCCGCGGAGGCCGCACGCTCCATCTCTGGCAGGACGTCTTTTGTCCCAGGGTGTAGTCAGCCCCAAAGGTGTGAACGGAGATTTAAACCAAAAAGAAAGCAAAACATGTGAAAGCATTAGCTGAGTCTTAAAAAAACCCACAGTAGGACTCAGCAAACACTCGCTATGTTCATAGTCCTGAAGCTAAAGCCATGTGGGCCAAGTATTCAGGAGCTCTGTGAGCCAGAGCACTTGTCCATGCAGGGATGAGCTAAGATGGTGGCAGGCATGAATTTAAACGACAACTTCAGCTTTTGCGGCACTTGGGCCAAAACCCGACATCAACACATACTTGATTGTGACTGCAAAGAGGTAGGTTTCTTTCTCTCTCCGCTTTTTCAAAATTAGAAAAACGTCCTGTTGTTGAACTAGTAGGACAGAGGGATACCAGCATCAGTCTGCCTTGCTCTATATTTAACTTGGTGTTACCCAGTGGCATGCAGGATACATTTGTGGCAATGCATGTCATTCCTGAGCATCTTCTCTTCATGTCTCCCACCTCCACTTCTTCATACTCAAAATAATTACTTTCTGATTCACTGTTATTATATTTCAATCTCCTAAAATCATATTGGCAGACTAGACTGATCTGTCTGTATATTTTCCTTAGTCTCAGAAAACTTTGTTTCTTAATGCATAAAAGAAAATTGAAGAGCTCTGAAAATACCTTCCATTGGCTTTTTTTCTGGCTTCAGTTATGACATTCTCATTCCAGTGGCTTTTCTGACTGCAGATGGTGCTTATTGGATGTACAGAAGTATGATATGGAATTTTAAAGTAGCACCTTTAGATCCCTACTTTCTTTTGATTTAGCCAAAAGAGGCAACTTTGAGATTTCTTAGCTCCTTTCTGGAAATTCTTAACGGTATCCCAGTGACAAGGTAGTGCCATGTACAATACATGCAAATCCCTGGATCCCAGGTCTGGTGAAAGCTGAGGCTATGGGGATGGAGAAGACTCTGCCAGGAGGGGAAGGGAGCGTTTTAACATAGAATCATAGAATTGCTTAGATTGGAAAAGACCTATAAGGTCATCTAGTCCAATTGTTTAACCTCTTCTTCTTTGTCTTTTGTGAACTGCCTGGGCTCTTGTTGGAGACAGCTGATGCAGCCCACCTTTGATACAAGCACTGACCACGGTTCCAGTCTAATTACAGCATGGCAGATTGTGTCTATATGCTTTTATAGCACTTGCCAGAAAGGTATAAAAATATTTCAGGGGTAAATTAGGTCTATAATGTTTCCTGGTGGACATCAGGACCTTTTGATGCTTTACTGGAGAAGCAGGCATTACTTGACACAACTGTTGTTCTCTCTTTTCCTTTCTGCTGTATTAACCTACAGCAATACATATGTCCTAGTAAAGACAATGGTTTTGCAAGATTCTCTGAAAAGAAGGCTAATCCAGAGCCTGGTAATACCCTCTGAAAGTTTTGTTTGTAGCTCAGGAACAGTGTCTGTAATTCAGAGTCCTTGTGCTGGGCTCCGGGAACTGCACTGATAAAGTCATGAAAGAGTCATGAATGATGATGAGACCAGTAATATAACTTTACCCAGAGCAGTGACCAATAGTCTTGGAAACTGGAACTAAGATTTTGAAATGACTGAGAACATAGATGAAAAAAATTGAGCCCAAGAATAATGTAGTAATAGTAGACCATGCGCCCAAGAAGGTAAACTGCTGCGTTCTCCATTATAGTGCAATAGTCACCTATGGTTGAAATTTTTGCCTGTGTTTATAGTAATCTTGCTATGTACCATCTTATTAGCATGAAAGGAATTTTGGCATTGAAAGGCCTAATGAATTAAAGCTTTGTTGGGCTACACAGTGGAAAGAGAGATTTATGCTTGATGTGGACAGTGTTTGGTGTTTTCTAATTAGGGGATAGGGCAGTAAGCTTTGTGACATGTTAATTTGTTACAGCTGGCATGTGTTTTGACTAAGTGGAAAGAAAAGTTGCTTTAATTCTTAAAATGGGTAAGACATTTAATGCGACAGGTTGTTTTCTTTGGAAAATATTTGATATATGTGTAAGATATGCTATCAGGAGGTAAATGCAAATGAAATTAAACCAAAACAACACAGGACACTAAGTTTATCGCTGGGTGATATATATCAGCTCTAGCTAATTAATAAACATGTAAATTAGGTAAGCTGAGGATAAAAGAATGTGTCAAAGAATTGCTTTTTGGAATGATTCCTCCAGATGATGTCATCATGGCTATCATTTACCTTGTTTCTGACACACTGGGGGTGTAAGTATGGAGAAGCTTCTCTGGTTTGGTAAAGCTATCTTGGATTTTAGTAGCAAAGATGGTTATTCCAGATTTTGTTTGACTGTTTAAAGAAGCAAATCTCATAAAAGCTACAAAGTTCATAAATTAGAAACTTCACTAAACAACAGGATTAATACATGAGAACCTCAAAGAAGATAAAGTAAATATGGGGGAAGAAAATGCTGGAAAGAAGTCTTGTTTACATCTGACTCGTAAGTTAAATGCAGAGTTCATCATCTTGAGAAGGAAGCAGCAAGTGTAGTTTTCTTCCCGTGCGAGAGAAAGGCAGTCCCTCAAAGCATTGCTCCCTGCTTATTAGGTTTATCTCAGTCCTGCTGGGACTAAGGGAGGTGTCTACATCTCGGTGCCAGTCTTCGTCCACAGAATGAGAACAACTTCATACAGTAACAGTCCAAAAAGGAAACAGCGGTACCTGACAGTACCAGCAACCATCACCATCAGCAGAACTGACAGTGCCTCCTCTGCCATTCGAGTAGTCTCATATGGACGCTAAGGTGCAAGGGTTTGAGGTGTAGAGTTTGCACCCTGGATGGGTAGGCTCCCTGAGTAGCTTTTCCTGCACATGAGACCCCAACTCCACTTGCACGAGCCCACCATGACTAACTATGCCATGTGCAAGGGCTCAGCGGTGGGGTGGTTTTTGTTACCAGGGACCTCTTATGATGGGCTTGCCCAAGGAAAATCCTGGTTGAGCCACATGTTTATGGACCCCCAGTAGTTCAGTTCTGCTCTGTGTCTTGCCCTGCCTCAGCACTGACCTGCCATCACTGGTGTGGGACATAGCCTGAGCATGGGAATATGATAGCAGGGATGTTTCACTTGGGCTGCAGGACGCTCCAGACCAGGCTGTCCTTGCCTCTGATCAACTCCTGCTCAAGAGCTGCAAAAGTAGCACAGCAGTGGGAGAACTTTGACACATGAGAAAACAGAGCAAGGCACACATTTCACTGGCTCTCCCGGCTCTGGACAGATCTTGCTTGACCCCCTGTTTAAGCAGACTGCACAGAGGAGACTCCTAAAGCTGGAGTCTGTGCCTGCCGGACTTCCCTTTTCACCTTGCTTCCTATGACCTGACAGTTCTGGTCCCACCTACTTTCCGCAGAGGCCAAATATGTTTATTAATGTGATTGATCGTTGGATAAAAATAATAGCAACTCCCAAACTCAGTAGTGTGAGAAGGGGTCGAGAGAGAGGACTACATGTACCTGCAAGCATAAAGAGAAGCAAGAAAGCCTGGGACACTCCACTTGGTAGAGCACTGAAAACATGCTACACATACCCTATCACTCCAGCCAGCTCTGAAGGAAGGACTAGATCCATGCTCACCCTGCAGGTGCTTAAAATTAGGTTAGAGGGACGTGTGTGCACGCGGGCTGCCCGTGCTCAGTGCCGAGGGGCTGCAGCGGTGCAGCCGGCCTGTTGCTCGCCCCACGCACAGGCAGGGACAGGGCTGGGGCACATCGGTCTTCCACCATGTGCGGAAACCTCTTGGCAACGCTTGTGCAAGGCATGTACCTCCCCTAAGCGCCCCATATAATCCACCTCGAAACAGGCAGTGATTTAGCTCCTACTCAGTCATTTTAAGTGATTTTTCTCTCAGTTAAGGCATGTTCAGAGAGTCTGGGATAGGCTGGAATAGGTAGCCCCTTGCTAACCTGTCGTAGTCCTAACAAAGCAAGACAGGTTAGCAACGGGACTACCTATGGCAGGGCTACCTGCTCCTAATGCAGCAAGAGGTACGGAGCGATTCCACTTGGTCTGTGGGACAGCTGGAGTTGTGCATAGATTAGTGACCTTGTGGCTTGGATATTTTTTTTTGTTGTTTTTTTTTTTTAATTCCGTCTCCTAAATTTAACGTTTGCAGCAGATCTGAAGGAACGTCTCTCTTCCATTCCTCTCCTACAAGAAAGCGTGCAATTGTTCCCCTGGGGTTAGACGCCTACAGACTTCAATGACTTTGCAATTAAACTTTGACAAAGCTGCCTTTTTTTTGGTGAGAGAGCAAAGGACGGTGAAACTGCCAGGGCTTGGTGGCCCTCTCCTGGCCACGCTTGCGCCATGCACTCGTCCTCAGACACAAAGCCCGCTGCAGCGCAACTGGGCGCTGCGCCTTGCTTGGCAGCTTGCTGGCAGGGGCTAGGAGCACACATGCAAAATAAAGCAAGGAGTTGAACATTTTTTGGTTTGGATTAAACAGGACTCCTTCATGGTTTACGTACTGGCATTTTGCCAAGCGGCGCGCTAAATATAACCAAAGCTCCTTTATCACCGGCAATATGAGGCGTTGGTCATCACAAGTAAATATTTAGAAGTATGTTGATCATTACGGGTAGGATCCATCTCACCCAGCTTTGGTCCCTTGGGTCTTATGACACCTACTCTATGTTAGCAGCCTTTATAGTCCTTCCCTTGGCCTCTTTCAGGTGGCAATGAAATGCTTTCTTAGGGTGCCTATTTCTCTCCACCCCAGAAGCAAGTACCAGTGCCATCCGCCACAATAAAATTAGCTTTCCTCTTTCCTTGTGAGAGCCTGGTTGTCCTCTTATTTTCAATAGGGTGGAAAGCATTCATTCCAATGAAGTGCATCACACTGCCTTGGTGTGGAAAATGGTGTAGATAAAAGGAGAACTGGGCCCCAAATTTCTTTAAGGATAAAGAGGATTTTTGCCGCTATTGGAATCCTACCCCTTCCTTCCTCTCTCTCCTCTCTCCTGCTCCCTTTCTTCCCTCATCTCTCTGAATGGGAAACCATTCAGGGCTTGTGAGCCTCCTCTTTTTTCTGGCAACTTGGCAAATTCTTCCTGCCTTGTTTTTAAATATTTAAGACTAAAATATTTGAAATACAGTACACTGACAACGTGTCTTTCATGAAGACTGATAAGTCACTTTTAGCAGGAAGAAGAAATCAAAGCACCCGTTCATGACACATTGCTGATGGGGTTTGCAGGTGACAGAAAAGACTGGGCAGTGCTGAATAATATAAAGTTAGGCCACTGTTACAGTATAATCTGAATTGTCTGATGAAGTGGAGAAACTTAAAGGCTTATGTTGTTATAACACCACATGTTATATGTGTGTAGGAACACGGGAATTCCCATAGCATCAGGGACTCTGTCCTGAGAAGCTGTGACTCTTTCTTGCGTATCTTTTTTGGCCAGCTGAACTTGAGCGCCCAGTGCAACCGCAGAGCCAAAAGCATCAGCACGGCCCCAGCAGAGACAAGCCGCCCGCTGTGAGAAGAGACCATTGCCCCCTCTTTGGTCTGAGTAGGGGCGTGGGTACAACTCCATGCCCAGTCCTGCTGCCCCTGGCTCCATAGGGTGCTGGAAAAAGAAAGCAGGTGTCGCGGAGGAATAAAAAAGAAAATCGGAGATGAGGAAAATGTGCTTTTCTCGTGCTAAATGGAGGTATCAGTCCGTATCGCTCACACAACAGAGGGTTTGAATAAAATTTCTAAGAACTCACATGAGAACAAAACTTAAAGAGCTCTCAGACCTGTAGGATATAACGAGTTACCAGGACTGGAAGCAGAAGTTAAAAACATTCGTACTGAAATAAAAAGATAAATGACATGCCTGGAAACAAGACAAGGAGATACAAAGGCATACAGTAACATCCTACAATGAGATTGTTAAAGGCTTGTTGATACCTAAGAGCAAGAATCAGCCTTTCTTCAGCATTTCAGAAGTGAGTGTGATGCCAAGATCTCATTAATTTGTCTCTGAAAATCTTACACTTGAAGTTAACTATGAATACATAACAGAAATTGATAGCTGATCTAAACCTTTGTCAGCATAGCAATCACTGGGAAAGCCTAGCACAGAAAGAGCTTTGTGGCCATTAATAAGCTGAATGTATCACTCTTACTCACAGCAAGGTGATTACTTCCTAACGTGTAGGCTCACGGTATGGAAAGACTGACAGTATAAACAGAGCAGACTTGTCCCTGATCGAGAGCCAAGCCCCTAATCCTGCTTTAAAAGAAGAGATGTATGTGCTCGCCGTGCAAGGCAGTTCAGGACTGCCTTGGCAGCGGGCAGCACTGCCCGGCTGCAGGGCTGCCCCAGGCTGTGCCATCACACCTCCTTGGCTTCATCCCCGCTCTACGGCTCTTGACTGTAACAGGGCTGTAACACCACGAGGAGACACACCAGCTAACAGCATGCTAACAGGGCTCGGCAGCACTCTGCAGCCTTGGAAAAACAGTCTTAGGTTGGCTGATGATGGCTAGAGCCTGGTACAGGAAGGTGCTTACGTCTCCAGTTTAGAACAATATTCTGCTGTAGACATTTAATAGTGCTAAATCCTGACAGTCACTCTTACAATGAGCAACACGTTATAAAACCTGAATGTTTAATACCACGCTTTTCTGGAAAGATTTGTTATCATCTGTAGCGTTCTTCTGAGATTAGTACTGTTATTACAGGCTCCTTTATACTTCTTCATATTTATGCCTATGAAGGGAGGAAAGGGTCAAGTAACCTCTGAGATGACGAGACCTTCCTAATATTGCCTTGTCTTCCTTATGTGTCGGCTTGCTCCAGACTGAATCACTCTCCCACGGGCAGAGCTATCCTACTGCTGACTTCTGTAGACTTTTGCTGCTGGAGGAAAAGGCAGTTCCTACGCTTCCTGAACTTTAAAGGTCCTGAGCTCTGAATTCAAAGAAAGACCTGGAGTTGCTTCAGAGGCTCTCTTGCTTTTCTACTTCTCCCATCACCCGTTCAGTAAAACAAATCTCTGTTTCTCTCTGGGACAAAGCACCAAGTGAGCTGTCAAATGCCAAAACAGCGTCTTTGGACTGCGAGAACAAAGAAAGAAGCTGCCAAAATATGCATTGCCCCGCCTATAGTCAAAGGACTTCGGATCTGCAGGTCCAAGAAGAAAGAAAAATAAGTATCATTTTAGTTGCCTGCATGCTTTAGCCATTTTAAAATTACATTTAGGTGAAGGTGAAAACAGAATTCCACCTTGAAATTAAAAATTGGTGTTTTATTTAAGTGTCCAAAAATGCTCTAAATATTTCTACTTTTTGCTTTTCCAGTACTCTAAATGATTCTGTCAATTCAGCTAAAACTTGCAAATAATTTCAGCCAATTCTCAAATGGCCTTTTTTTTCTTTTTTTTCTATCTTTTTCTTTTTTTTTCTTTTTTTTTTTTTTCCAAATGATGTGGCTTCTCTTTATCTTTAAAACAGGAGGTGGAATGGTTCTTCTTTGCAAGACCTCATACACTGCATGTGTACGGGCACACAGTACTGTGCATCATCCTTTGGAGAGGGAGACGGAGCTAATACTTCCTTCAGCCTCAGAAAGAGTGAGCTGAATGCTAATAAGTTGCTAGGACATCCTTTCCCTGTCTCTCTCACTTTTTTTTACCCATTGGGATATACACAAACTTAGGGAGAAAATCTCTTTCCTTTTTCACCCTAAGCAACTGCATTTGTTATAGGTAAGTCTATCATATCCCGTCCCTGTATTTTTAGAGCACAGAGAGAGTTAGTTGGTTATTTCTAGCTCCAAAACACTGGATTAGACAGACTGAGGGTTCAACTGAACACAACCCCACTGCTACAGCCCTTAGTAATGACCTTGGCAAGTCATGCAAGCCCCTGCTAGTGCTACAGAAAAGAAATGCACATTATTTTTTCCCCAAGTAACATGCATACATCTTTAGTTTCCCAAGGAGTCCGATTCCCATGTGAAATTATACACCACTGATAAATCACTGCTGCCGCGGACCTCCATCCACCCCGGCCATGGTGAGCAGGGCTCCTGATGGACATGGAGTCACAGCAAACCATCTGAACCCCTGGAATACCATCTTTCCTCATGCAAAACAGCAGACGTGAGGGTGACAAGGCACCTCAATCTGACAGCCCTGGACTTTGCCTGCCCACTATGTCCTGTTTTGGGGGGGATTGGGGGAGTACATGAGGCTCATCTTCTTTTCTGGAACTGGAGATCTCATTTTTTCTCCTGCCTGAACCCTGGAGGGCTCTTCCCAATGGTCCAGTAGGTCAACAGTTTGGTCCAAGCCATGTATCTTGCATCAGATCGCATGGCCTTGGGGAGGGTGGGGATGTTTTCCATTTCACTCTGGCAAGATGTCTCTTCTTCACATCATCAGAGTCAGTTTGTAGGGCTGGGCAGGATGCACGTGTTACGTTAGAGAAGCTGGAGCCCAAGTGCCCTGGTGCACACGCGTGACATGGGGTCAGGCCCACAGTATATTCTCCTTGAGCTGTGTAGTTACTTGGACACCTTAGTTTTTCTTCTGACCTTGATGACAGGCTCCAAAATGCAGCTCCAATGTGCAAGGACTGCTGGAGAAAATGAGTGCTGGGGGAAACATACCTCTCTGGTACGGTGGCAGAGGGGAGATGTGTGTTCAGTACAGCAACAGAGGTAGCTCTTGCAGAGGGAGGATAAAGTGCTGTTTAATTTCATGTATGTGCTGGTAATACAGAATGACTGTATACACAGCAAGAACATTGTAAGAATGGTTTTAGACTTTCATCTAATGGCTACAACTGTAGCAATTTAAAAAAAAAAAAAGAAAAAACAAATGCCAATGAGCAATAACAACATTATGGGAGGCATAACAATACAAAAGTTACTTAACAGAACTATTGTTACTGTCAGAATGCAGGTTATTGAAATAAAAGGTATTGTTAAAACATCAGTTTTAGGATGACAATATTTTCATGCAATACACTTAGAACAAAATTATTTTTCTATCATCTCACATCCTTCAATATCAGTCTTGGGTCTGATCTGCATTATGCAAGTTGAAATCGGCCACAGGGGTTGCATGGCCCAGAATGGAAAAATTCTGTAAATTTTCTTCTGTTTTCAAGACTTCCTAGATTAATGAATCTGCCTTAAAATAGCCTTGAGACACACAAAACAGAGTATCCCCATTGATGGTGGGTGAAACATTTGGTCTCAACTACCTGTAAATAATTTAAATGCTGAAAAGTGTGGTGATGCTGAGTAGGCCTAAGGCACTTAATTATCTAACAAGATTCCTAGGGAACTCCAATAGTGTTTTCTGCCTCATTAGGACAGAAATACAATTTTACTCCTATTTCAGCAAATGCCTCCTCAACTAACAATAAGTGTGCAAGCTGGAAGTTAAAGACTGGTTAATGGTCCCTTGACATGATCATACTGAAGTAAAAAAGAGTAAAACCAGCATATGCTGTGTACACAAAACAGACATTTCAGCCTACAAGTTAATATTTTAAAGAAAACATGCTAAAGGCCACAAAAGCGCTGTATCTCCGTGGGCGGCAATTACAAAGTTTTGTTCAGCATCCATTTCTGTTTGTTGCATAGTTTCTAATACTGTATTTCCTATCATTAAAAGGAAAAGGAGGTGTTGTAAATCAAGTTAACAAGTAGCTTTTGTTGAGCTGTAGATGGAGCACCTACTTGACTGCACGTGCACATACCGGCTGTGTGAATGTCTTCAACCGGGCAAGCTATGGTTTATGGCTTTCATTCCACTTATTATTAGTTACTATTCTTTATTATGGCTGGTTATGAGTACTTAGAAAGCGCTTTTTATCAAAGGACTATGTGATGGCTAAACAGGTTTTGTAAAGGAAAGCCACTTCTGACTTTTCTTTTCATAATTTATTGAAGGAATCCAAGACTGTTTTTCAAAAAAGTGATGGACAGCAGGCCTTGAGCTTCCAGCCTCCAGGCTGCTGGAGAGCTGGCTGTCAGGGACGGTGTCTATTTATTGCCCTCTGCTGGTATCATCCCTAAATTTAATGTTTCAGACCTGACTTGTCTCCCATTTGTCTCATCATTTATTTGCAATTTGCTGGCAGTGCAAATGATATTCTAGAGGAAAGACAGATTTGAAGATTGTTACTGGTAGGATGAAATGTCATGTGCTTAATTGTCAAGAAATGAGGATGTTCGCAAATGAAGTGCTGAGAAGCTGGATCTCTTAGGCTATTTCTTTAAAAGGGTCTTCAAACATGAGAGAGAATATGAAAATGTCTCCACAGAAATAGACCCTTGAGAAGGGGAATCACACTTTGAGGAAACTGAAGAATCTCCTGCTGATTTTCTTTTAGTAGAAAGCTCGAAGCAGTAAAACTGAAGTCAAGGTTCTCTATTGCTTAAGTATTCATTGCTTCACTACATCATAAAAAGAATGTTTTAGATAAGAAAATAGCATCACTTCACAAGTAGACTGAAAATGTAACATTTCATTTATCATTTGTGCAGATAATGTCTGTTCTTTTTTATATCTTATAACAAGTGATTAAGCCCTTTCAGAGACAAACTATACCATTTGCTTTTAACAACACATGTACTCAGCCATAGTAATACCTGCCAACCGATGTGATGCTACTCAATTGCTGGCACTGTAAAAAAAAAAAAAAGTTCATTTGTGGGGTATTTCTGTTCCTAAAGCAAGAAGGACTAGCTTAAATAGTGATGGTTTCTGGGAAGTCTCAGGGCATGCAGTCTAGCTGGGTCCCCTCTGGTTTATGATCTAATAATCCAACTGCACAGCTGAGCTCCTGGTCCATCTTTCCCATGTTGTCCCTCCTCTTCATCATCCATCTTCTTCATCTATTCCTTTCCTCTTCCTCCTTTCCTCTTGCTCAGCTCCTATCTTCCTCCTGTTCCTGCCACTTCTCCACTTGGTATGTTCAAAGAGTTCAAGACTAAAAGGCACCAATTCTTCACCTAGCCGTGTTTAATGTATAAAACTAGCTACAAACTGTCACCTGAAAAAAATGACAGTAAGCACAAAATGCTGTAGTGGTCAAAGCACACTCTTTAGAGACAGCAAGACTGGGTAAGACACCAAACGCAGTAAACTGACTGCTTCCTTTAGGAATTTGTTCCAGTGTTTTCACTTCCTTTCTCAACACCTTTGCCTAATTTTTCACTTGAATCCAGCTTCCTCAGATGTTGTTACAGTACACCATGGAATCTTTCTCTCAAGGATCAAAGACTGCTTTAGTACCTAGCATTCTCCTCGTGTGAAAATACCCACAGAAATCACATCACCCATGAACTTGGTTTCAGATAAGATAAATAGGCTGGAAGATTTAAGTCTCTCATTATACCACATTTTCTCCAGACCCTCAAAGCTTCTCTCCTTTCCTTTCTCTTCTGTCCTCCAGCCTCCCTCGCTACACCTTGCTCCCAAAAGTCTCTTTGCTGGGAGAAAAAAATAAGAGGGAAAAATCTATTTCTGCTACTGAATGAATTGAAGACAACTGCTCCTGTGATCCCAGGCCAATTCCAGCTCTGAGCAGCTGGAACACACTTGGGCTGGACAGCTCTCGGAGGATAGAACTGAAAAGTCTTCAGCATTTGCAAATTTATACTAGTTTAAATGTTGCAACTTGGCAAATGTGGGCGATTTTTCAGAGACAGAAAAAGATATGCCTCCAAACTCAGGGTGAACTCTCTGCTCTTGAAAAAGTCCAAGTTCCTGCTCCAAAGCAGGGAGATGCCTGCAGGCGCTGCTGAAAGATACCGCTTGTAAAACTGTTTATCTTGGCAGAGCAATCTGTCCTCTTCTAATTGCAGTCCTGAAAATGGCCAGACCACTTTTACTGAAACTTTCTTCCCCCCCGGGTCTCCAACCCACTCCCCCCTGAAGAAATACCAAGCTTAAACACCTAATCAGCCTACGAACATTCAGCAGGTACACTGAAGTTATACGTAAAGAGCAGTAGGGTAAGAACGTCACATCCATGCCAGTTGTAAAGCTGCAGTAGGCCCTGAATTTTGCACTATCCATTACCCTTTTCCTAGAATTACTCTTCCGTTAGATTTCTATAAGTCTCCTTTTATTTTGTTACTGAACATCTCAATATTAGTCAGTGGAGTTAAGGTGGTGTATTTAATGTATATTTTCTGGTGATACTTGGAACTTAGTAAAAAAATCCACTTGTATTTCTTTAAATATAAGCCCCAGTTTACTCGATACTTCTGTGCATGTGTTCTGCATTCTAGTTTAGTGGCTATAAAGTCCAATTTGAACTAACATTATATTACATGACTGTCACTCATGATCATGCAGCCCCCTTTGCCTCTTGCTTTTCCCAAGCATTAATATCTCTAGAACTGTACAGAGAAAGGAAGCCCTAAAATACCTTTGCTGGTTTTCCATACATTTCTAAAAAATCTTACAAAAGGAGTTATGAATATTTATTATAATCATATATTTAAATGGCTCTTACAATATCTTTATCCACAAATGAATACTGCACAGCACAGAATGAATGAGAAATTGCTGAGTCTACCAGAAATTCTATATGACTTCCTTTGCTGTTTTAAAGCTCTCCTTTTGCTTTGCCATGGAAGCAAGTTATTGAGATCTGCAAGCAGCTGGTTCACTTCACACCACAGAGGAATACATCAGTCCTGACTAGCAAAGCGGAAGATGGACCGTACTGCATAAGGAAGGCTGGAATTGAGCTAAGCCATGTTAAATTAATGGGTAAAGCTTTCAGAAATACCATTTTATACATGAAGCTCTGCTACTTTCACAAGTTGCCCAAAGCAAAACGCCTTAGTTGAATTATTCACTGAGGGCAGAGCAAATTCTTTTCTCCCCTGAGAACCGATTTTCTAACTCCCAACAAAGATGTATATTCTTCGGTCACAGCACTCTCCTCCATGCTAGATGAGGTTGGATTGATGCTCTGCAGCCGCTGCGTTCCCTGGTAAATCTTGCCAGGACAATCTTGACAGTGTGAGGCCAACCGATTTTCCAGCTGCTATTCTCTTGGCTGATCTGCATTTGCTAGGAGACACCAGATTTGCACTTGTCATCAGCTTTTCCCAGACTGCTGCTAGATATAGCATTATTCATGTTTATTAATCATTGTGAACCAAACAAATTCAAACAGGATGCAGGTGCTAACCTCTCCCCAGAGCATCAGACAGCCCTGAAAGCAAGTAAGGTGGACACCCAGTGACACAGGTTGAGGAAGATTCAAGGCACCTAGCACAGGCTGGATGTCAGCTGTAACCTGAATGAACAGTATCCATAGCCATACTTTTCCGTTTAAATGTTTACCATAATGACAGCTCTAGTTTTCAGGAAGCCTCCAGGAACCCTGCTGATCCACCTGACTTCTTGCAAGTGCCATGGAGCAAAACTGGCCAAGAAGTCTCTGCTTCTCGCGGCAGCAGGTTATCACCAGCCGGAGAGTCCCTGGTACCTTTCCCATGTTGTGGCTTGGTTCCTCGAGCACAGAGCTCTGCAGGGCACAAAACCTCCCCATGTAGGGCCAAGACTGGTGGCAGGGCTTGGCAGGGAAAGCTGAGCTTGCATTGCCCAATTATAAAACATAAGTAGAACTCTTAAAACCAGTAAAAGGTGAAGGGGGAAAAGGGACATGCTGGAAAAGCTGGATTCTTCCATTTGAGTTCCAAGTCTGTCACCCCAGTCATTAATTTGTCACCTGCAGTCTTGGCAATGTGCTACCACCAAGCCAGAGATTGTGGATATAATCAGGTATCGGCACTGTGAATCTCTTCTCATAGCACAGTCTTTATAAAGCTCCGTAGCAATTCTGAAAATGATATGAAGCTGGAAAAGATCTGCTTGGTAATGACTGCAACATCAGCGCATGTGCAGAGGAGCTGCCAGGATGGGGACATGTCCCATTTAAAGCCTTTGTAGCTTGAAGATCAGAACCCAATTCCAGGGGAGCAGAGAGGGTCCCTCTGCTCAGAAGGGAAGATCCATAAATGATCACAGGCAGGTGGGATAGAAGAGCTCAGTGACGCTAAAGCTTTGCTGAAGAACTGAAGAAAGGTGGGAAGGGCATCCTGCAGGCTGACAAGACAGGCAGGGAGAAGACATGTCCAACATGTATGTTGGACAGCAAGAGAAAATACAGTCACAAAGGATACTCCTCGGTGTGGGGGGACTAGACTGTCAGGCGCTCATGTTATCTGAGATGTGGGAGCAGGTCTAATTGCTAAACGTTGCGGAGAACTGTGCTTCATAGATTTATTTTTCTCTTTCATTTATGCGTTTCTAATTCCAATTTCTGTAATCAAATGACGTAACAATCTTCTTTTCTAGAATAAACTTGCTGTTTCGTTCTTAAGTTTACCTGTTGTCAAGACTAAGTCCCTCCTGACAGACATTAGGCAGTGATCAACCAGTAAGCCACAGCTTCAGGAACCCCACGATATGAAGGGAGTTATAAGAACAAAAAGAAACCTTCATTCTGTTGCTTAGTGGAGAGGCAGACATAAAAAGATTGCACATGCATTTACAAACAAGTGGACCTCTTAGAAACCTTGGTGTCCTCTAATGATCATTGCTGCAATTTCTAGCGGAACTTCTAGACAAATATCACTTGGTGAATAGCTCTTTATTTCTACAAAACCTTTCTAGAAAACCCTTTGCTTATGTAATTTTTCATAGCATCCCTATTTTGTCTCCAGCTATGTTGGCAAGATGCAACTTTGCCTGATTTTCAGAAAGCTGATGGAGAAGTATTTCAATCCTGACTTCCACATGTCGTGGCTTAACCCCAGCCGGCAGCTCAGCCCCACCCAGCCGCTCGCTCACTCCCCCGCAGTGGGATGGGGGAGAGAATTGGAAGGGTAAAACTGAGAAAATTCATGGGTTGAGATAAAGGCAGTTTAATAGGTAAAGCAAAAGCCACGCACGCAAGCAAAGCAAAACAAGGAATTCACTCACCACTGACCAAAACTAAATTTTTTTGAGAAAATTAATGCTACTTACAAAGAACTAGCTGAATTTAGCAGATAGAAGCAGAATGAAGAAGATAAGGACCAAGGAGACTATTCCAAGAGAATGAAGTAACTTCAGAAGGCCAGCCCAGTGACAGCAAAAACCAGTAAGAGACCACTGACCAGAATTAAGTGAGTGGACTTGGGGTTGGATTTGGTTTCAGGTGGTGGGTGGTACGGGTGTAATCGAGAGGCATGAATTGGGGTAGGGGTCCCCCTCTGGAGGCACCCAGCTTGTGCTGTAACCTAAGAACTAATGAAAGTCTAACTGGAAACCCTCACTTGGACTTGGCATTCTCAGTGGGATCCTAGGGTTGGACCCTGTTACGGTGCCTGGCGTGCGTTAATCCATAACACCCAGTCCAAACCCACACAACACACCAAAGAGATTCAATAATCAAACAGTAATTGAAAAGAAAGTAAGTATCTTCAGTCAACTAGGCAAGTTCATCACTGTAACAGACAGCTTTTTTTACCTCTGTTCTTAACTATAGTGTATTGAATCTTCTATTAGGAGATATTTTAAAACAACTGGTTTTTATGCCTTCAGTAGTTTCACTGAGTAACTTGATGCCATGCAGAAGGTGTCTATTGAGAAATAATAAGTATTTCTTGAGGTCTCTCTGTTAACCTCTCAGGCTTCATCCAGGGGTTTGGAAGCATACGGAAAAGCCCTGCGCAAAAGTCATTCAGACTTGGCAAGCTTTCCTCAGTGGCAGGGAATTTAATGATGGACTACAGGAGTTCATTGGCCACAAATTATATCAGTCCAAAAGCTGGCAGAGGTTCCAGTTAGTGTATTAAAATACTTTTGCCCTCATGAATGGATCATGGGGCCAGGGCATAGAAGAATAATGAGCAATATAATATCTACTCTTACTGAGCAACCTTTGCACAGCTATTGAGTTTCAAGTGTCAGCTGTCAACAGTGTTTGTTTTTTTCCTAAACTCACTGACTTGACCTCAAAAACTCCTACTAATTGGGCTAAATAAGGGAAGGGAGGCTGGTGTGGGAAAGGTGTTCTGGAAGTAGGTTACAGCTTCTTGTCAGGCTGACAGGAAAATGCTGTTTCCACAAACTCTCCGCAGCACTAACGTGATGATCACCTTTCCCCAACGTTGGGCTGTTCTTCTCTGTGCCCCAGGGCAGCATGCTGTGCTCTCAGTTGCATCAAACAAGAAGTTCAGCTCAAGGCAAAATACAACCCTTCTTCTCATCCTTGACCCAGGTCATTTCGGTGGTCCAGCCACAGCTCAGCCCCGACAAAGACCTTGGTTGGCAGAGCTGAGGGGAACAAACACAGGGACAGCAAGGGCTGGGGTGAGCCGGCAGGAAGCTGAGAGGGTGGCACTCTTCGAGGAGGTTTTGTATTAGCAGGTAATGTCGGTCAACAGGAGCAGGTGTCTAGAGAGAAACAGTTGTGCTGAGGACCTGATGCCAATGCTGTACGCATCCTGCATGGAACGTGTACCCAGCTCTAGCCCAGGTGTGTAAACCAAACGCCCGTCCATGGCTGTGATGCACTTGTTGCACTCCTGAAGCACCTCCCCCTTCAATTTTCCCAAGGACATCCAGCCCCAGCAACCCCAGAGTGCTCTGTAATCACTGAACCGATGTGCAGAGCGGGTGTCTGGGCTGGGACAAGTGCTTTAAAAGCTCACCCTTGAGCTGATGTAATGTACAAATGTGGGTACACACTACAGTGCTGCCATAGCCCCATTCAGCCTCAGCTGCTGCCAGCAGAGACAGAGGGTCTCTTGGCCAGGTCGTAACACTGCTGCATCCACGCTAGTGGCCTCCTGGACTTGGGTCCAGGGCCACCAGCGGCCTCTGAAGCCTCTCAGCTGCACTAGCTGCAGAACCAGGTAGGTGTTGGTCAATTTAAACTTTTCTTGACAGTTTTCCTCCTCTTGATTTTATCACGCAGCTCCCAGAGGGCTCCTTACACCTTGCTTATCTTCCTTGGTCAAAAGCAGTCCTTCCTGATCTCCGCAGCTCGCAAAGCTGAGATCACAAAGATCTCCAAGAGACACAGTCCAGCCTATGGCAGCATCTGGCAGCGGGGGCGGGGAGGGGGGTTAGGAAGGCTCCACAAACGAAGCCATCCAACGCACTTTTTTTCTCTTGCCCAACTGTCCTACAACAGAAACCCCACCTCTCCCATCCAGGCATTGGATGGAGGCATAAACACTGTGGGTGGAAGAAAGGAGGATGCATCAGTCTTGTGTTATGTCCTCCATCTTAAGGGCTAGAGTGATAATTCACCCTCCCCACTAACAGGAGGTAGAGAAAATGTATTCTTGCACTGTAGTCTTTGTCCTATTACTTTCAGGTAATTTAGGTAACCACACAACCTGTTCAGTTCACTCACTTCCAAGACTGGAGAAAGAGAAAGGCCCCAGTACAGACTCAGGGACTGGATTCCACAGCTGCTGGTTCCATAAAAAGCTTGGGAAAAGGCGTATGGCATAATTAATTAGCCACCTTTTTTTTCTGCATAGGACACATAAATGACAAACAGATAAACTAAAATGCCTTTTGTTTTTGTAAGCATGCAATGAAGGGCAGAGCGATTCTGCTTTCATTGTCACATTCTGGACACTGTGCAATTCCTACGCTACAGCTATGTGGGAGCTTCTACAGCATTACCAAGCGAATTTACTGAGATTACCATTTTTACAATCGATGACCAAAGAATTAATAAGGATGATGCGTTTAAATTATGTGCTTGACTGGAATATACTATTTAAGTCTATTTAAAATTAGAAAAAGAGTCTGAGACTTTCTTTACCAAAGGTTTAGTTCATGGCTTATTGTAAGAAATAAATTCTACTGTTCCATTATTTACAATCCTAATGGTGTTGCTTTCCTTTAATTGCTGGATATAGATAACATTTTATTTATAAATAAATATATATTATGTTTTTTCAGGGGTTAGGGGAGAGCAATAATTAAATACACCCAAAATATCTGAATAACTGCAAAGTAAAGAAATTAATAGAAGAGATAAAACTGTGTTTATATTAGTAGAACAATTATCTCCTATTTGTGACTAAATTCTGCCAATAATGTATTACTGATGTCTTCATATTTTGCACTACAAAATTAACTTGTCACTTCTGCAGTAATTCTTTATGAAAGATGTATTAAGGTCATGCCAGAATTTCTAAGTAATCAAAAGTATTTCACAAAGGCAATGATTAAGCATTAGAAACTGAAAAAGAATGCAACTACAGGATTACTTTATAAGTGACGTTTTTGGCTACTGAATCTGAGTGTGTTGGAGCCTGTTAAATATTAACAGACAAGTGCTACGAAAGGATTAGCTGGGACTGTGAGCAGGTAGAGCGAGAGGCAAGCCCTTCGTGCTGGGTCTGAGTAGAGCTGACAGTGCAGTATTTTTCGATACCTCTGAGGTGACAGCAGGAAAGTGGATGCCTATTTGATATTCTAAATGGACAGATTTTTTTGTCAGAACATAAAGTAAGGGGAAATAAGAGGAATTTTTCCAGTTCTTAGCACTGTTCCCACATTCGGCAGTTACAAAACATTGTAGGTAAACATTATTGAATAAATTTTTTTTGAAGAAAATTTTTTTATCTTACTTGGCAAAACAATCTGAAAACTAGTTTGTGATGTCTTTTTACTCAGGAAATCTAACTAGTGGGAACAAGTAGGTTCTAGCATGTGGGAGGATGGTGATGGCCTCATGAGTTTTCAATGATCTTTGCTGTTCTGATCTTTCTAGGAATGTCACTTCAGACACAGTTACTGAGATGCTGCAGCAGCATCTTGTTAGTATCATCTATGCTGTTAGAGTTGCAAAATAAACCTGACCAGCTTCTGCAAGTAAACTGTAAGCAGGGCTGGATCTGGTAAAAGCTCAGTGACTGTACTCAGGCGGGTTATTTTGCCACAGGAATCCCCCACAGGAGCTGTGGTTGGTGCCTGGGTGCAAGAAGCTGCCAGTTCTCTAGGCTGCTGTGTGCTGGTGGCACTCAGATTTAAGTATTTCTCTCCATCTGTGGACTGCTAAAAGCTTCCTAGGTGACTAAATATGGGTTATGCAACTTTTCATAAATCATAGAATCACAAAATGGTTTGGGTTGGAGGGGACCTTGAAGATCATCTAGTCCAACCCCCCTGCCATGGGCGGGGACACCTTCCACTGGACCGGGTTGCTCAAAGCCCCGTCCAGCCTGGCCTTGAACATTTCCAGGGACGGGGCATCCACAACTTCTCTGGGCAACCTGTGCCAGTGCCTCACCGCCCTCACAGTAAAAATTACCTTCATAATATCAATACGTAAGTTTGAACTCATATTCAGTGAAGGGTTTCAGAGATAAGCAGAAACGTGAACTTCAACAGAAACATCTGAGGGGCTTAACCTGTTAGATAGACCACCTGGGACCAAGACCTGCACTGACTGCGCTGGGTGACCAGTGTCCAGGTTTAACCCCAGCCGGCAGCTCAGCCCCACCCAGCCCCTCGCTCACTCCCCCACATTGGGATGGGGGAGAGAACTGGAAGAGTAAAAGTGAGAAAACTCGTGGGCTGAGATAAAGACAGTTCAACAGATAAAGCAAAAGCCGCACACACAAGCAAAGCAAACCAGGAAATTCCTTCACCCTTTCGCATGGGCAGGCAGGTGCTCAGCCATCTCCAGGACAGCCGGGCTCCATCACGCATAAGGGTGGCTTGGGAAGACAAACGCCATCACTCTGAACGTTCCCCCCTTCCTTCTTCTTCCCCCAGCTTTATATGCTAAGCGTGACACCCTATGGTCTGGGATATCCCTTGGGTCAGTCGGGGTCAGCTGTCCCGGCTGTGTCCCCTCCCAGCTCCTTGTGCCCCCCCAGCCTCCTCGCGGGTGGGGTGGGGTGAGGAGCAGAAAAGGCCTTGGCTCGGTGTAAGCCCTGCTCGGCAGTAACCAACAGGTCCCTGGGTTATCATCAACGCTGTTTTCAGCACAAATCCAAAACACAGCCCCATATTGGCTACTGTGAAGAAAATTAAGGCTACCCCAGCCAAAACCAGTACAACCAGCCAAAGGAGGACTGAGGATGTCATAGCATGAGATGAGCTCCAGGCCTGGCCTGGGGACAATCACCCTGCTGAAGGCAGGTCTGTCTTTGGAGAGACTTTTCACCCACCCTGTTGGAGGTACAGCCATGTATCTGTGTCAGCCGAGCGAACGGACTGCTTCTCACAGAAAGCAATGAGTCGGGAAAGGGCTTGACGACCACTGTAGCACCGTAAAATCAATACATGAAAAGAAACATCAGGCTAGGCCTGGAAAGTGATCTTGCCTCTGTATGCAGCAATTGTAAGGCTGCTGCTAGAATAGTGTGCTGCCAGGGAGAGGAGGAATTCAAAGGAAGGACACAGAAAATGATTCAGAATGGCGAGGGGATCCTTAGGATGCAGAAGGACTGAGTTATTCAGCTTGTTCAAGAAAGGGTGAGAGGTCTTAGGATCATTTTAGATGTGTATTTACACATGAAATAACGCTGGCTGGGGGTTACTTTTACAGGCATGAATTCATGGGAAAGAGGAAGGAGGAGGACCTTAATAGGGTTGCAATCTGCTATCGGCACTGGCTGAGGCTGTGCATCTGCTTTGCTAGCAATACAGGAGCAACACCCACACATTCCCCCTTCCTCCCCCAGAAAACTGCACAGCTCCTTCAGCCCCGGCTCTTCCATCCTGCAGACAGCAGCTTGGTAAAGGTAAAGGATTCAGCAGCAAGAAGCTGAACTCTGCCAGATAAACTCAGCCTTGAAATAGGACACAATTTCCTTGAAGTGAGGAAATTAACAGCTGAAATGATTTACCAGGGGAAACGCACAGGCGCTTAAAATGAAATTAAGTGTCTTTCTAAACTGGCTGTCATCCAGTTGCAGAGAACAGCTCTACGTCCTGTTTATGCAGAAGACCAGAGCGCATGACCACAGGGGTTCCTTTCACCTCTACAATCTATGAAAGATACACCTGATGTTTATAGAGACTTTGGTTCCTAAACATGCTGACTTTGCAGCCGTGCGTGTTCCTGAGCTGACCCGAGGCAGGATGCGGTGCTGCTCTCTCTGCTACTTGTCAAATTTGGCAGATACAGGGAGGAGGGAAATGGATCACTTGCAAAAAAGAAAAAATGCATTTTCCTCACTTTTTTCCCTAATGTCAATCAGTGTAACAGCTGATTAAAGTGAAAAAAATGGGGGCAGAGAGAAAAGAACGAACATCCAGTATGAAATTTCTCACCCGTTTGGTCAAATTTTCAAAATAAACATGTGGATGTAGAGTAATTCTGCCTTTGCAGGCAGAAGCACCCGTACAGAAACAGGTCATGCAGATCTCAATAACCAGCTCCGGCGGTTTGCATTTCATTCAGCCCCATCCCTTTCGGTGCGGCACGTCTGAGCGAAGCCCACAGCGCTGATGGCTGTGCCTTGGCTGACACAGATGAGGACGCACCTGGGAGGAATGGGAACGCTGTCATGCCCTCCGCTTTCTTCTCTGATCCCGATGCCTGCTGGCTAGGAAATGGTGGTGTAGCACTTCTGCTTTACACACGCTCTGGCCAAGCCTTCATGTGCATTCACAGCAAGCTGTTTTTCTTGGGCATGCCAGCTGCAATGCAGAGTAAAAGGAAAGGCAAACAGGCACTTAAATGGGCTTTGAAGCCCTCATTGTGATGCAGCGAGAATAAAAGCCTCTTTGCTGCCAAAAAAAAAATCAATTGGCAGCAGTACAGTCTCTTTTTTCACTGTATCCCCTGCTTACACTCGCACCTTTACTCCGTTGTGTTCCTCCACAAATTGACACCAGTTAAGATGCGGCAGCACATGTCATGTGGAGCTATTACATGGCTGGCCTGGGAGAACCACCTGCTCCTCTCGTCGCCTAACTCGCCTCGGTCACCTGCCTTCCAGTACCAAGGTGGGTACAGCACAGGGATGGCAAGACCTCCCCGCATCCCTCTGCTCGGTCGGGGTGCGAGGCCGGGTGCTGACTGGGCCAGCGGCATCACTGGGACCCAGCTGTGGGTTCCCTTTCCCAAAGGTGGGTGCTGGTCACGGCACTGCCACGGGCTAGCTCGGCAGCTTTGGCCAGGCATTTCCCATCACTGAGCCTTTGCTTTCCTCCCTTTCCTCATCTCACAAGCTCCTCAGGTCTGGGGTTCTCTTCTTTTGCTGGGCGACATACAGTATTACATCACATAACAAAGAAATAGCCTGTAACAGTCCATGTTGCTTTGTTCCTCCCCTGACTGCATACATAGCACCTCTGTTACTTGATGCTCGTCCATCCTAGTCAATCCAAGCAGGTTTTTGAGCAGAGGACCAGGAGTGTCTACCCTAAACTGCTCCCTGATCCCCGTTTTGGCTGAGCTAGTGCTCTCCCAGAGCAGCTTCCAGGCAGCGAAGGCAGCAGGGTGGCCATCACTAGTAGGCAGCGTGCCTACAGCTGCCTCCATCTGCAAGCCAGATGGTGAACTGGCATCGACACGGGCTGTCCCACAGCGGTTGGTCCTGATGCCCAGGGAAGCTTCTGGGCATGCTTCATTTATGAGTGGACACGTGGACACGTGGACACGGTCAGCATGCCCATGAGTCCATACAGCACCGAGACAGCCAGTGTCTGTATGCAGACGGGCCATAGCAGGACCCGGAGAGCTAGTCCAACAGATGCAAACACAGTTTTTTTAACACCAAGCTGGACTGAACTCGTAGCCCAAAAGGAGTGGGAGGTAAAGCAGCTTCATATCCATTTTATTGCTTTCATTCCTCAGATGTTCCAGAGACTGGAGTTGTCTCTGGCATAATTAGGGCTCTATTGCTCTGCCTATAATGTGCCCTGTACCAGAGCTCATGGTACAGTCCTTGTGAAGAAACCTTGACGGCAGTTACCCTCTATTGCTAAAAGATTTCTGCAATCATACCTTTGGCTTTTCCTTCATTTACTGAAGAGGCTGGATTAAGAAAGTGGATCTTTATGTTGCACAAAACATACCAGAGCATTGGCAATAGCTTATCAAAAGCAATAGGTTTTATCTTAACTTCATGGGTAATTCTTGAACAATCAACTGGACAGAAATCTACATTTAAGTGTTCCCAAAGTCTATAAGCTTTGTACTCCAGGCAGATTTTGCATTTTGGTATTCTTATTACTCAGCTTTGTACCTGAGGTTGAGAAGCGAGGAAATGTGGAAAATATGAGGTAGTCCTAATTAACAGCTATTTATATCACCCTAAATTACGGAAAATATAAGCTTTCCCTTGAATAGTGCTTGCACCACCTTTTTCCAAGCAGCTGCACAAAATCATTACACTTTGCAAAATTAATACATTTGCTTGACTTTGGAAAAGTAAATTGCACATATCAGCATTTCGTTTTGATAACTTAAAAAGTTATTATTATCTCCAAATGCTGATTTCTAGGTTATGATTAATAGCAGACAATTTTACTTTGAAACTGTCCAGCCTTTACTGTAAAAGCCCGTAGGTCTTACTAGAGGACTTGGGTTTATAATAATGAAATCTGGAAATGCTGGTTTGGTTATGTTGCATCCCGCAAGCTGGAGGGATAACTGAACTAGTTTCTCAGAAAAGCAAGCTCAGGCTTGCGAAATGAAAATCCGACCACGAGATGGCATCTCGTTCTCACAGTATCATTCAGGAACGGGCAGGAATATTTCTGAAAAGAAAATGAAGCAGTGATGGGCGTTTCAGTAAACCAAAACCATTTTAGACAGGGCACTTGCTCATAGTGCTGCCCAGCCTGGCATAGGATCGGAGTAACAAAACATGGAGCAACGAGCATCTCTTCCTCTCACCCCACCCAAACTGCGGTTTCCTCCACTCATGGGTCCTAATGAAAATTTTGACCTAATGTTTCTAATCGCTGTAATTAAAAAAAACCAACAACTGAATCCACCATGAATATAATGCAGGCACTCGGAGGCTTTTAAAGGGAAGGCTGATCATTAAAACAGATTTGAGAACCTTTTGATCATGAATTACTCCAAAAGACAATCTGTGGCTGATTTTCTTGACAGCAAAATACTTTGTCATTCTCACGGATGAGACAACCGTTTTCTATAATTCTTCATTTCCAGTACATGCCTAATATCTGTGGTATGTTTCCAGTTATCAAAGAGTGATGAGACACAAAATAAGGCTGTGGGCTCAGCTGAAAATTACTTTAGTAATATTACCACGGGGAAAATGTGCCTGGCTCTGGAATTGATATAGTCTGAAAGCTAAATTTAAAAACACACACATTCTAGCTGACACTGCTGTTTAAAACAGAAGAAATAAATGTCTTATTTCTTATGTGCCCTATTAAGTAGTACCTTTCCAGTCACAGAGCACCGTATTACTTAAGGGCTCAATACACAAGTGTGGATGCTCTCCAGCCTCAGACATTTCCTTTCCCCCAGTAACGCTATGTCCTTCTGCACCAGCAGCAGTGCCCCAGGGACCCCAGTGCCATGGGGGACGTGCTCCCAGAGCAGAGGCCGCAGGCCTGCAGACTGCCCTCTGCTTCGTGGCATCAGCAGCAGCAGCAGTGCATTCACCACCATCTGGTTTCGGCTAGGGTTTAAACAGGAGCCGTGTGATGAGGGACGCGGTAGGGAAGAACCGGCTGCCTGCTCACTAGAAGCTGCCTGAAATCTCCCTCTTGGCCTGAGTCATGCCTCTCCGCTCCGGAGGCGGCCGGGGTTACAGGCAGCCCTGAAAGCAGGGGAGTGGGGGCAAGCAGGCAGGAAGCAGCTGCGCTGCAAGGCGGGTAGAGTGGCCTGTGGAATCCCCTGAAACATCAGTCTGTTTGGACAAGAGAGCGTCTTGTAAATCACGGTCCTTCCGAAGGCTGCTCCTCTAAGGGCGGGCGTGTACATCAGTCTTTGCTCAGGCACGCTGCCCTACTCGCTGCCACTGTTCTGCTTGCTCTGAAGTGAAATACCTTGTAAATGTTCTGTAAATCACAACCCAAGACGGCAGAAATTCTGCATCCAGCTGAAACGGCAGTGAGAGTTTCAGGAGTCAGGCTGCTATCATCTGTACTGGATTGACAGCACCTCTTCACAAAATTTGACGCAGGACCTGTAATGACCATGAGAGGTCATGAACCCACCACAGTGGCTCATCAGGAAGACAGCACCGTGTTTCCCAGTAAAATACTGAGGCTTCAGCCCGTCTGCTGAACCGTGAATATTGACTGCTGCAGCACCTTTGTCTTACTGAAGGCTTTTACTAATGCATTGGACAAGTATCCTGCTGCAATTAGCATCTGAAATCTAAGACACAAAAGCACAGCCCTTTTCAGCTGTGGCTTGGAGAAATGCCATATCAAAGTTTTCCCAAGCTCTGCCCCTTCTGTAGCTGCGTAAGGGGGCTCCTTGTTCCAAAACATTAAGTGAATGATTGTGTGCTAGTCCCATGTTTATTAGCGGGAGGCAACACTTTCCAAAGCCTTGTCTGTTCTCGAACTGAAAGAACTGTGCAATAAAAAAAGAAACATTATGAGAAGTGTTCAGAAAATACCAGGGAAAATACAATCGAAATTGTCCTTTTCTTTTGTACGTTGAATTGTGTCATTTTTATCCAGCCTGTTTAAAAATGGCTCAGTTCTGTTTGCAGTGGGAAAACAATAGCGTAGACAATTTATTCAGAACAATCACTTATTTGAGATCTGTTATAGTCAGAGAGCTTCAACAAAGCCTGTGTCATCACGGAAGCTCATAAATGTTATTACATATCTGCACACACCTAATGTGACATTCCTGACACTCCATTGGCATCTGAATAGCTGCAAAAAAATACACTTTAGGACACACTTCAGAGCTGACAGCATCTTGCAAGAGCTTCCACAATTTAAAACACAGAATCGAGGCGGGGGGTGTGGAGTGTTGATAAAATTTATGAAGAAATTTGTACTCAGAATTATTAATATTTTTTTCTACTACTGTGGCTTAATTTCAGCTTTTCTCCTCTGCACTGTTTTCAGCCAGGAGAGCTATTTCTCCATCCTGAGCTGCACCAAACCCCTGACACTTGGAGAAAAGCCCACCTTGAACGCCACTGTGCCAGGAGAGCTCCCCAGAGCTGAATGCTACTCAGGTAGACATGACTGCTTTGCCTACATACCATGAGTCTGAGCTTCCCAAGTCAGAGAGGGAGCAAGCCTGACCCAGATTTGAGATCTCTGCAGGTAGTCTTGGGACCAGCTCCTTCATTTACTAACACCTGAGAGCTGGCACTTCACAATAAAACTCTTTAGCCCTGGAGATTACCCCCACTTCTACCTCTGTGACCAGATCTGGGAGCACACTTGAGGTCTGGTACCTGAACTAGAGCAAGAACCAACTATGAACTGGCCTTTCTCCAGTCTGGTTCCCACATGCAGAAAGATCAGATGAGAGCTGCAGTGTATCTGCAGGTAAGCACAGGTGCAGCTTCAGCTTAAATAGCTTAAACTGAAGGTTTTCCCAGAGTTTCTATGATATGAGTCCATGTCCTAAAAGACATGTGACATACGTAGCATATAATACATGCAGGCTTCTCAGATTCCAAAATGAGTGGATCTTCACTAAGGTTACGCAAATAGTACAAAGAGATAGATTAAATAATAAACGCAAAATGTACTTCCCTCACTTGGTATTCCTTCAGGTTGGAACTGGATCATCTCAGACATTCACACGTCCCACAGCTCCCTTTCTGACTGTTACGCTTCTTTTGCCATTGAAGGTCAGCCTACCTGACGTGGCAAGTCCTGTGGTTAAAAGATGTTCCCATTCATCACGCCTCCTACCAAAAGAGCCCTCTGGACCCTCTTTCTGCCTTTCTCCCAAAACTCCTCACATGGCTCCATAGGGTACAGTCTGCTCTAGAGTTGTGACCAGCACACAATGCATACTATGTCCAGTGAGACCTCCCAGGGTCCGATGCAGTCGTGATATCCCAGCCTTACCATGAATCAGAGTTAATTCAGATTTGCCAGCCGTCATAGGAAAAGGAAGGGAAAGGAACCCACACAATGCACAGTCAGTATAACCTTGGTAATGCTGCCTTTGTAGCTCCACGTTTTACATTGGTGTCACACTAGTACTGACAGAGATTATAGTGAATATCTTGGAGGCACAGGTCAGAAGACCACCCTTCCTACCCATGGCTGCAACCTGCAACAGCCTGCCAACAAATACTTATTTAATGGGGTTTCTGGTTTTCATTTGAAAAGCCATCCACCAGACACATTTTCCCTTACAGATGTTTTATCCAGATGCTTATTTCTACAGAGAGCTTTTATTTTTCCTTCCTTACGCATCTATTCATTTGTGGTATAAGGCTTGAAAAGGTTTTAATATTTGTTCTGGTTTTACACGGTCCATAAGCACATTATTGTGACACAAAATAAATGTTTCAGTTCGGAATGTATATAGCCTAGGGACAGATCACAGACACAGATGCACCTCAGAAATAAGCCAGAGACTGGTAACATTCACTGTTTGGTTAGCAAGAAAATTTTCTACTTACAGTAGATCCTTCTCACCTTGGTTGCAAAATTTATTTTAAGAATGGGATTTAGGAGAGGGTACAAATGCTATTGTTCAGGAACAAAGAACATATGTAAGCCTTGAGGAGATGCTTGAGCATTGCTCTGGTTCCACAATGAGTGGATCTAATCAATTAGTAAAATCGGCAACATCTCTTCAAAACAATGTTAGGGAATCCTTATCACGTGAGTATTGGTGGCATCACGGTACAGAATACGCTACAGATCAATTGGCTGATAATCTTCTCTTTTCCCTATGAAACAGGGAAAGGTAGCACCACACTGCCAATAATAGAAATAATAGTTGCCATTCCTATGTCATGTCACCAGCATACCATTAAGGTGATAAAATGATGTCAAAAGACCACTTTAGATGGGAAGGCAGAGAACTTCCCTCTGTTTCACTTCCGGCTGCCCCTACTACGACATGATTTGTGCGTTCACACTGCAGTTTTCAAGCCAAGGTGCAGGCACTGCTCCGAAGGGGTTCTGAGGATGTCCTGTATGATGCTCAAGGGATGAGAGCACCGACAGCAAATTGTGTGGAGACTTCTGCACTCACCCAAACCAGCCTGGGTCCAGCTGGACACCACTGGATACAGAGGGAAGGATCAGACCATGAAGCCCAGAGCTCTCCATCTGAAAGCAAGGTGTGAAGACATTTAAATGAATGCCTGATTTAGCCTGTAGGCATCTGGCCTGTATTTGCACAGTGCCCAGCATGCTGGGCTTTGGAAGCTCTAGGGATCAGAAAATAATAATATTTGTTTTCTAGATAGGATTTAAATAAGCACTATAGAACTATTTTAGCAAATAAATAAATATACATTCATGTGCTGGGTAGCTTCCTTGACTCTAAATTAAAATAACCTAATAAAAACATCCAAATGTTTCAGTCAACTCACTTTTTTATCTATGTGACTTAAAAGAGGATTATCGAATGGCCATATTATTTACATATTTTTCAGGCACGATTAAGAGAACATAGTGATTTGAAAAGTATCCCAGTTGGGACAGATAACATTTATGTGATACGTGGGCTGCTTGGAGATTTAAAAGTGCTGTTTGTTATGCTACAGCCAGTTATGAAACAAATGATCTGGCTCCAACGTAAACTGTTAAACTGAAAACATGCCAGAGGGAGACAGCTGTCAGTACATTAAAAAGTCATTTTCTCAGACAACAAAGACTTAAACCAATCATTTTATAAACATATTTCTTTGCCCAACCAGATTTCCATAATTCTAATGGTTCATCTGCTGCATGGAGAAATAAAGTAAGTTTTTGCTCATATGATTTGTCAGGAATTTCTACTTGGGAAGAACAGATGGTGCTAAAAAACTGAACAAGGATAACAGCATTATCAGGCTTTCAACTATAAAATCCATTCTTTCTACACACGTTTAAAATGGAAGCAATGACTACCACAGACCTTTGCCCGTGGCCAATCCACAGTCCGCATTTAAATGACACTGTTCCCAGTGTCAAGGATCACATTTTGGAGTCATTTTCTCCAGATTTGTGACAAAGGCTTTGGATTATAAATTAAAGTCATGGTCAATCTTGCCAGGAGTGTAAACTTGCAGCTCTCTATTAAATGGGTGGATGTAGGGATTTACACAGCATAAGGATCCAAAGTCACACCTTCCAAACCATCTACACCATATTTCACGTTGACTCAGGTGACTGCCTGGACAGGCCTTAGTGGGGTTGGTCTTCCAGACAAAGCTCAGAGCGCTGTTTTCCCAAAAATCATTTTGTACTTTTGTAGCGTCATCCCAACAATCATTCTTGGATCCCCCACTGTCTTAACTCCTCTTCTGAAATACCACCTCTGTGACCCTAAGCCAGCTACAGAAACCAGAGATCCCGAATAACTCTGTCCTTCTGCACCTGCATATTCAATAGCCCAGAAAGTAAAGGTAGCACTCGAGTGTAAAAGCCTGAAACCCTAGCCCTCTTACTTCAATAAATTCAGCATGAAGGTAATCCATTACCTGGACTCCTGTGGGTTAGAGTCCCAAGAATCACAAGTACTGAGGGGACAAGAAATCTCAAGTTGACTAATTCAAGCCAGGGAATTTATGAGAAGGGAACGGGGTGGCTTTACAACCCTGTTAATGTCTGTGCTGGCATGGATAATTTTGAGCTGACAAGCTGTTGCTGGATAAAATATATTCATTTACTTTGCCTTTCACTCTTGTTCAGCGAGCCAAGTCTTGACAGAGCTATTGTCTCTGGTTTTATGTGAAACTTATTGTACCTGTTACTTTTCTTAAAGGTACAGCTCCTGGTGGTGTTCTGCAGAAATTATTTTTCTTTTCTTCTTCTTGCTTGCTGTTCTTCCCTTTTCCCCTTCCCTTCTGCCCCTTCTTCTTCCCCTCCTTCCCTCCTTTCCTTCCTTTCTTCTGTCCTTCCCTCCTGTCTTCCCCCCTTCCCATACCTTAAAACCTTAGCCTGCTGTAGAGAGAAAAATGAAAAATGACCTGTATGGATGCTAAAGACCCAGAAGCCAAACAGCAAGGAAAAGGAACCCTCCAAAGGAACCCTCCAATGTATTTATTTCTAAATTGCATGATTTGGAGCCAGGCTTCTGTGGGCTTTGAAAACATGGAACTGATAATAAGGTCACCCACTAGGATTTAAAACCAGGGCTGTCTCTACTGCGCGGTATTGAGAGTGGCAGGTGGCAGCTGTGCACAGATACAATCTGCTAAAGCAATAATAATGATCACTACTCAGCGCTCCTCTCCAGAAGCAGCACCACTAATGAAAACGTGATCTGCTGTAACCTAAATACGTCATTACCAGCGACTTCTAAGACAAATCCGACGGAACCGGTTACATACACCGCCGGCAAGGCCCACAGCTTCTGCTTTCCAAGAGACGGTGAGGCACTGGCTCCACTCTGCAGCACAGGGAGAGAAAAGCAGCCACATAAATCTGCCTGCCCGGTGTCCGGCGAATCTGCCTTTTTCTCAGAGCTGGACCCCGCACGTCTGGCTCAGTGTGGCTCCGTCGGCGCCCGCCCTGCGCGGGTGGGAGGGCAGCTGTGCCTGCGCCCGGGAACCAGGAGCACCCCGAGCCCCAGGGCTCACCCCAAGCCCCAGCCAGGCACGGACCCTTGGCACGGCAGCACCCGCCCCTGGCGTCCCTTCCCTGGCCAGGTGCTGCTCAGCCCAGCTGAGCAGGATGATTCAGCGCTCAGTGGAAGGCAAGCGTAGATGCTGCCAAAGTGTGGTGATGTCTAAACCGGAGAGTTATTGAGGGCTCTCAGCCAGTTTACAGCCTGCACCCATCCATCATCCACTCCTCAATCTGGTGATTTCAGTCTGGCGCTGCTGTAAGGCCCAAAACTGTTTCTAGGATGGGGTGGACCTGCAGGGAGGGTGCAGGCAAGCTGCGGCGCCGGTAGCCCTGCGTCCCTGTCCCCCAGCCCTGTCACCCCGGCCATGCCAGGACTCCTGCGGCTGGCACGAGGGCAGGTCCCGGCACACAGAGAGCTACCAGCAACATGCTCCACTACATGGGAGCGGGTACAGAAACAACGAGGCGATGGGAGCATCAGCCATGCTGTGACATCAAAAGGCTCACACATTGGGCTAATGTCCAAGCGCAGAGCTGCTCACCTCTGAGAGAGGACCTCAGCAAAATGTACAGTGGGCATATACCCTGCAAGCATCAGATCTAAACGTACACATCCTGGTCTTGGATAAAACTTGCTGTGGAACATGCCAAGTTACACAGAAAGAATCTTTTAAAAGGACATCACTCCTAATTAAGGAGATAATCACTCTCATACAAGTTGTTTTGAGCATTTACTATATATAAATGAAAGATAGGAAATGAAAAACTTTTTTTTCCCCTCAGTCTCTTCATATTTTTAGTGCAATCAATTAAATCAGCATAGATCACACCTACTTCCGGTTCAGACTCTACCTGTTTTTTTATGACGTTGCATCGCTACTGTACATAGAAACTTCCCAGGAAGGCTCAAGTGACTGTAGTCAATACCTCTTCCAATCTGCAAGTGTACAGTCAGTAATCCTTTCTCAGACAGAAATGCACACACGCACACACACACTCTTGCTGAATGGAGGTTCCTGGTGCCAGGCAGGCTGTGAGGCCAAGTCCGACAGTGAAATGATGGTGGCACCCTCCTCTCTTGACCATCTACAGCCACGTTCTCCTGAATAAATGACTACCCTGTTCCTTACTACTTGCTCAAACAGGAACAGGAAAGTCAGCTTCACAATAAATATTTACAAAGCAAGCATTTGTGTTTCCATTTTTAAACCACTGTTTGCTCATTATATTGCCTTTCCCTTTTATGGTGACAGAACTGATGTTTTCTTCTATCTCCATTTTGGTATCACAAGTAGTTCCATCCCGCTGCCTATGAAGACATAACCTTTCTTCTTGAATTTGTGAGTGAATTAGGCATCCAAGAGAGAGAAGCCCAGCTGAATTAGGCTGTTTCAGTGGGAGGTATACAAAAACCATATATCCTGTATGACAGCTCTAGATGTGGTATTCTCAGGTGCGAGGCCTTCTTTTCGGGGAAATTCAGCTGAGACCCCCATTCATATTTATTTATTTTCTTTACACAGTATTTTTTAACCAATATGTATCACAGGCATCCATTTGACTAGCCAGCTTCACCTGTCCGTCATCACTGCATCTTAGCCAGCTTGGGTGTTGCATGAAAATAAAAGGGTAATGTGGGAAAAAGCAGACTACTTTAGTTTGTCTGCTAAATATGCTCCCTTAAAAAGAGCAGTGACATAAATTATGCCTATCTAGCAGCTAAGGCAGCGTCTGCATCTGTAGCCTCTACAAGCTTTATTAACCAAGGTACACTCTGTACTTAGGAGAGGAAGAAATCTGAAAATGATTGTTTGTGCACCGAACTATCACTCAAAGCAGGCATCCATGATGGAGAAACCACTGATCTCTAGTTTTGGACAACCACGCTGCTTTCCTGGTTTTACACTCGCATCTATTTCCTTTTTTAGCTACTTAGCTGCGTGATGAATTGTAATGGAAGTTGTTCTGGGTAACACAAGTAAGAGTGGGCTAAAGAAGGCGAGCTGCTACATAAAATGTGCTGTTTGTTACAGCTTTTAAGTTGCTTAAACAGCCATACTGATGAAATGTTGGTAACCATCTGCTACCAACATTTGTAAATAAATATAAACCAACTTAAATAATCCCCAGCTTGTTGCTCTGTTTCAGGCATGGGTCTTATGGTTTTGGGAGGGTTTTTTGTTTGTTTTCTTTTTTTTCAAATCTACATGTAGTTTATACACACACTTAATTTATTCAGACTGTTTAGCTCCCTGGGGGTGGTATCACTACACTGTTCTTTCATGCCCCTCAATGCAAATTACTCGTGACAGAGAGGAAGGATGCCTAATTCTGATTATTATTATTATTGTTGTTATTATTTTTTATTGATATTATTTATGAGTGGCTAAGAAAGCTGTAAAACTTAATTTCTTCATGGCAGACTGGGAAGAGAGATTAATGATGGCCTTTCTTTACACGAGATCCTTTTGCAAATCTGAGCAAGTGGGACAAACATGTTCTACTTACAGAAGGAAGAGATTTCACAGCATTCAGAAGCCCGATCCAAAGCTTGGCTGTGTTTGGCTCTGTAGAAATAAGGGACGGAATTTTGAAAGTTTGAATATTTAGTTTTGGCCTGACATCAGGGTCGACTGCATTACACACCGCAGCTCTGGAACACTACTCATTTCAATGCATCCTCTCCCATGCATGCTTCCTCTCTGACTTGTGATGATACAGTATCTCTTTTGTTTGCACAACAGTTGCTTACTGGGAAAAATAATAATATGAAAATTGTACTAGAAATCAGCTCTTGGGTACTTCTTCAAGCATCTACCACCATAAATGTTACTTGTTGACTGTTGCTATCATTTTGTACCATAATGCCCCAGGGAAATAAAAGCTGTTTGCTCTCAGATCTGATTTCTTTTCTAACAGCTCTGTCTCTGCAATGAACAGTGCCTAAGTTAAGAGTGCTCAAAGAGAAATTCACATTTTGGGGAAAGAGTTTAAAATATTATGGAGAAATGAAAGGGCTTCTTGATAGCCAGATTCTCCTATTAGAGTGTTACATTCTGACAACTGGTAGTTAAGTTTTACAACGTGATTTTACAACTCATCCAACACGTCAAGTGCTGTGCACATTTTAGACATCTTTTTTTCTTCTGTTGATGCTCTGCATTGAGTTATTATCTCTTATTGAACATGACTTCTAAATAGATTGGTGAGAAGTAATATAGCAGAAACATCTCTTGATTAATTTTTTTCAAAAAGTTTAAGTATTCCTTTCTCACTAGAGCGCTAGATCAAATAGGAGCATAGCTGTATTATTTTGCACAAACCAGTGATCTTTTTTTGCTTCCAGACGACTGCAATGCTTATGAAAGCTGCCAGGATGGATTAAAATCATTCATGAATTTGTAATAAGGGTCTTAAGTTCCACACAGCAAGTATTTTCAGTAGGAAGGATAGATTGCCAAAGGATTCATCCTTGTTAGTAGCAGACTCTGCAGTTTTGAAGCACTGGCCTTTCAGACTTGAGCAAATAATTGAATGTCCCTTTGGCTTTGTTCCACTAATGACCCATTGGAATAGGGCAGGATCCCAAAGTCAGAGAGCAAATGGGGTCTTCTTACTGGGACAGGCTTCTACCTGTATTTGACATGCTACTGTATAGACGGAAATAAAAAGCGAGGCTCGCACTTGAGGAACAAAGTGTTCAGGGAAAAAGGAGGAGCTTGCAGTGATTTGTAACAAATATTAAGACTGGTCTTAATGGAGCGTGAGTGGAAGTGCGTGTATGCATGTGTGTGAAAGTACCAGAAGAAGCAGTAGAACATGTATTAAAAAGAAAGGTAGGCGAATGAAGAGAAGGAACAAACTGACCTGAAGATAAAGTATCAAGCAAGACAAAGAACAAATCCAGAGCCATAAAATACCCAAAGACAACAAGACATTAATGAATTTGTGAAGGGTGAAACAAAATAGTAAGGCCAAGTATCCCCTCCTAGAGAGTATAAAAAGCAAGTCCAAAATCAGTTCATTTGCCAATCAGGAAACCCAGAGGCGCCATGAGGACTTAACAGACAGCATCCTTATCCTCTGTGTGATCACGCATGTGATCTTGGCCAGAACATCTGAATGCACAAATGTTGGTGCTTCGGAGCACGTGGGTGTGAAAGCCTAACGGGACACAGTGAACTGTTTACAGAGATTTTGTTTATAAGATCACACTCCCCTTCCACAAGGTCTCACGGTGAGCCTTATCACCGTCATTTCCTGTGCTCTTCAGTTAGTTCTTCAACATCCTTCAAAACCTAGAGATCCCAGGTACACACTCTTTCAACCGGTGCACGCATCGCCCCGGCAAACGATTGCTGTAATTGCTATTTAGCAGCTTTAAGGTAGGACAAAGGTGGCACTGCAAAGATAGGCTTTACAAAGTCAGGGCAACAGAGGGGGCCTAGACAGCTTGAATGAGAATCCACACTGATAAAATTTTCTCACATGCGGACACAGCCAGCACAAAATCTATGCATTATTTAAATTCTTTTTGAGCCTTTAAAATTAGGGAGTAAACGGTTTACAGGCCTTTGGCTGCCCCAGTTTCATCCTCTTTAAACACTCCAACCAAAAAGAAAATGGCAATAAATGAAGGCGTTACAGATTGCATCGTCCCTTTATGGTAGTGGCAAGAACTAGCCAGATCTTGTAATATATTTTCTTTAAAATTACAGAGGAAGTTGTACTGAGTTTTCCAGAAGGATTTGAAATGAAAGCTTAGTGCAATACTGTAGGATCAGTGCAGAAGCCTGGGAGATTTAGGTGTCTGATTAGAACATGGAACATTTTAGTTTTGGGTTACCATTTCATATTCAGATCTGTTTCCAAGTTTCCATGAAAAGTTTCTATCTGCTGAAAATTAGGACACATGCTATGCAAGTCTGTATCTTCTGTCCTGGTTACACAAAGCAATGTGCCAATATGGGAAAGTCAGAAGTTGGAAACTGGATTATCTCCTTGGTGCAAAAGGCAGCACCTTCTGAGCTGTGTTGTTAGACCAGGCTCCACATGCAGCTGGATCAAGAGGCTTTACAGGGTCATCAGTTGGGCATGTCTCATGGCAAGGACAGAAAAGGACAGGTATGCCTAAATGAGGACTTCAGTGGATTTAGGGTGATCAAACTATGTTCCAGAAAGCTTACGCACTGTCTTATTCTGAATGTGTCTGGCTTCACAGGCATCCTATCCAGAGTGGTGCTCTGGTATGTTAAAAAAAATTCCTCATCCTGGGCAAAACTGAGCAGCTCTGCACAAGCCTGTCCAAGTACTTCATCTGAGGGGAAGGCTCCAGTAAGTACGCACTGCTTAGCCTGCAGCATCAGCCACTTCACAAACCGCCGTGGCAGCTACTGCTTTCTTAGGAGTGCCAGAGGATGCGCAAGATGTGAGTGCCACAGGATGAGCAAGATATATGTAAGATGCTTTATTCAAGAACTCCTTAAAGTACCGACGCAGTCTCAGAAATCCCAGCCTCCTCCCTTTCCTCTCCTCTCTCCCTCCCTCCCAACAACTACCTTGTGAGGCTGAAAAGCCAGGTTTCCTCACACAGTTGCTTCAGAAACCATTCAATTCTGTGCTGCGCTGTGGCACAGTTTGTAGCAGTGGAGCAGGAAGCAGAACTAGGAGTTGTGCAAATTTCTTCATAAATGTCTTCACTTCTGGGGCCTCGGAGCACTACTCCCATATAAACACTGAGAAATGAAAGATAAGACCACCACCTAAGTAAAAAGAGAGAAATCTGCTGCTCACTAACCCAACATACGCAATGCCACCAGCTGGCTTGCACGTCTTATTCAAACAGCTGCTGTGCCTTGCACCAGGCTCAAGCTAATAAACATGGTAAATAAGAGGAAGCCCTCGCTGACTGGCAACTACCACGTTTCCTCACCTCATTTGTGCATATTCAGATACTTTCAAAAGCAGGTTTTTATTTTCCAAAGGAAATGACACGTGTAAGCCATGGTTTAAGCTCTGTAATTCTCATAACCAGGCTGGAAGACCACACTTCAGTTTCAAATTGTTCCTTCAGCTCTGAAAATTCAACTTCAAGGACGAACATTCACAATGCTCATTTTGTAGCTGTGCCTATCACACGTGTGGCCTGACATCCGTGTTCCTGAGGGAGAACCATATATGACTGTTAGAAAACAATTGTATTTAAAAGCACTTTAATGTCCGGAAGTCTCTCGCAGGCAAACCTGTAACACCTACACAGAAAAGACAGGCAGGTAAGGATTCCAGGCATGATCTGATCATTTTAGTAGCATCTAGCAATCAGGCTACTAGATTGCACTAAACAGTATTTCATCAAGAGAGAGAGCTCCACATAAAAAAAGGAGCCTAACAATGAAAACTGGCATTTATGGTCTCATGTATACCTACTTTGGCTCCACTGAGATTAAGTGTTCCGCATGAATCATAGTGGTATACCGATAGTTTGGCCAACGCTCAGACAGTACATGAGGGAAGAGAATTGCATATAATAACGCAACATCCTGTTTGGAGGCTCAAGAGGCAAAAATCTAGTAGTAATCACTTCCAAGGCTAGTAACTCAGTTCTTATTGCCTTCATAATGACTCCACAGTTATTCAGTCAATGAAAATGGAACCTGATATTGAGCATCAAGAAGATAAATTAACAATAAAAAGAGTCTTACTCATACATCCACTGCCTACTTTAGTGGGGACCTGCAAGGATACAGCATACACTTTTGAAGTATATTGCCCTCTTTCAAGCAGTGAGATGGTTGAAAGGGATGCGGGGGCAAAGCCCTTCTTTACTAAAGACTGGGTTGCTTTCCTGAAGGAAAAAAAAAAAGCAAGCTGTTAAAATTTAGCAAACAAATTTTCCATTGGAATTAATAAATAATTCATGTTATAAAGGCCTCTTGGTTTACCCATCATTTTGGCTAACAGTGAAAAAATAACAAAATTCTTTTAGGGGCTTCAGATTTGGCACTAACACCATGCATGAAGTGCCAAATGCCAGGATGTTGGCCTTATCAATTTTGGTACATGACCCAATATTCCAGACAAACCTACTGTATTCTAATTAATTAAAAAAACCAAACAAAATCCCCCAAGCAACCAATCAAACAAACAAAAAACCTCAAGAATTGAGATAAACCATACCAGGCAAACCCAAGCAAATTTAATCTTATTTGATGTCAGCTTCCTTCCCCCCAACCTGCCTCTCTTCCCAGCTCCAGGCAGTTCTCTTCTGTGTCTCAAGTGATGCTGGAAATAACCTAGAGAGCAAACTCTTGGCTGGGGACCCCAAACGTCTTATGGTCAATGGATATATCCCCTGAAGACTTGCCTTACATCTAAAATGGAATACCAAGGATTTTGCAACTATAGGAGTTAAAAAATCCATCCATAATAGAACAGCGGGGTTATCATTCACGGCCTGGAAACCAAAATACTGAGCTCATTCTTTAAAATCCACCTTGTTAAAGCTGGTTGTAAGACAATAAACAAAGGCTAATGAACAGAAGACTCACTGTGTCATGTCTAAAATTAGACTGCATGACATTTGCATTGTCATGGGTTTGTGGAATACTTAAAGGCAATTACATTATTGTTTTAAGCATCATATGGATCTTTATCAGTTTGATAATTACAGCTAGTTCGGTATATTGCTAGTTCAATGGGTAAGTGACACGATAATTTCTTACAGGAACAAACGATGGAGTCAGTATAAAGAGGGGTAATTAGCACAAATTGCAACACTGAAAAAAAATGCAAACAGAAGGTCTTCAGAAGTTCCTGAAAGAAACAGCACAAACAGAAAAGACAGCACTGCCTCCGTTTGTCACCACCCTCCCGACGGCGGTACTCGATCCTGAAACTGTCCCTCTGAGTTGTTTATTGTATCCTCACCTGTACAGCCGAAAGCAGCCTCGCTGGCAATGCCCTGTGTGAGACGTAGCGAAGCGCCAGCACAGGAACAGCGGCGGGAACACGGAGTTGGGAATGGAAGGAGGGGGTGGGCTAAGTCAGGATTTGGATCATCCGAAGCTGAAATGGAATTGCACCTTAAACTGCTTAAAATAAGGAGGCTTATTTTGAGATAAATGAGTTAAAGAATGATCATGTGTTAAAGAAGCACAGTTCAGTCCAGGTGTCTGGTGTTAGTCACTCTGCAGTCCGAACCCTAGGTTTCCTGAAACAGTCTCAGGCATCACATCTCATAAAAATAAATAATTTAATAGAGTGGTATAGCAGCAGGATCAGCTTGAGCTGGGTGCCTTGGGGAAGGGACCCCAAACAAAGCAATCCCTGGGCAAGTATACCCTTACGGACTATGCATCCGTCCCTCATGCGATCTCCACGCACCTTTCACGCACCCCTTGGTCCGATAGTGATTTTGGCCTGAGATCTTCCGACACCTTCTGACTCCGTATTGGATTCCTTCACTGCCTCCAGGCAGGCCTTTACCTTGTCAGGTTGCAGCTGCTGTTGACGGCTGTACTTGTCTTTTGGTTTGTGTGGGCTCTGAAGGCCTTGCCTTGCTTTAATAGATACAGTACAAGTTCAGCAAATCTAGGTGAAGTTTACAGCTTGCAGCCTAAGGCTTCAGCAAATCCAGCTACTCATACTAAGTAAGTGAACAGCATACTAAATCACATGACATTACAAGTCTAAGCAATTAATTCAATTTAAAACTTACTTATTTAAGCTGATCAACTAATATTTCTTAACACTAGGAGTGGCAATCCAGGCAGGCTTGAGGAAACGGCATCCTCCAGCAGGAACAGTGACGAGGAGGCAGGACTGGCCGAGGAAGACAGAAAGCTTCAGCTGAGCTGCAGCTGGCTAGACACAGTTCCTGACATACCCCTGGTCTCACATACCCTTCTCATACCACCTGAAACTGCATATACCAGAGTGATTCTCACCACAAGGACATTTAATTAAGAAACTCCAGGTTAGGGTCTGAAGAAATCTGGCCATGTAACAGAGAGGAAGGAGAACAGCGGAACAATGCCCTTGGATCACTGGATGAAACCATAAACTGAAACAGAGCAGGAAATCTGACAAAAAATTAAAACAAAGATATAGGATCAAAAAAAAGAATCAGCAGAGCTTTGAGACTTTGCCTTTATGCCACCAAAACACATACATTTCTTGAACCATCTGGGTAGTTCAGCTGATTTCAATCAACTACGCTTTTGTAGAATGTGTGGTTTGATCCATATGCAGAAATATTTCACTGAGCTGGGAAATGACAAATCATAACACAGGTCTGGTGCGACTCCTTCAGAAATTCATTTCTGAGCTCCCATTACCATAATGATGCTAATATACTCTGACAAAGAGGAACAGAAGTTGGTTGCTGGCTTAAATAATGATTCAGAAGGTCTAGAAGCACCTGAAGTGTGCACGCACTCGTAGCAGAGAACTCCTGAGACATATGATGCTAAATTCAAGAATAGCAAAGTACATATTAGGAAAGAGATCATTTGTGAAAGCTTTCTGAACAACAGGGTATTTTAGACCACAGGATAGCCTCACAAGAAACACGCAGAGCTGCAATGTGTGGCAACTACTGAGAACAAAATAATACAGTGGTATAAGGGAAGCCTCTGTGAGATAACAGATCCACACACATCTGTTCCTGCGCTTGATGAAAGGCAAGTTCAAATGACAACAGGATGGCTGCTAAACAAACATTAACTATGACAGGAACAAGCCCTAGAACAGTAGCTCTCACTTCCTACGTGACCTCTAATATTGTAATTGCCTTACCCATTCAGCTTGGTTTCGTGCACGCCTCCTTGTCCTCATGTCACTTTTCTCTGACAATTATAATCTCTGCTACAAAATGTGAAATGTATTTGCAGTTTTCCTCAAGAACAATTGATTATAGCATTCCTTGAAATGCCAGAAAATTGGCTTTCCTTTCAGACCATCCACATTTTTACACAAAAGCATTTCCAGCACTGGTTTCTGCTGCCACAGCTGTTTTGTAGCCGGAAGAATAGGCTTTTCTTAAGTGTCAGTAATAAAAAGTAATAAAAGCGTGACACATCCCAAAGTGCCTGGAGCTACTCCTAAAGGTAAGCTACGGAGGGGAGCACAACCTTTTCCCCTAGTCCTGTCAATCGGTGTGTTACACCATTAAAGGATACACCATTAAAGGATCAGCTGGTTAGAATAATATTTTCTGATTATTGCCACCTTTAATGCTGGTGGGGGGATGAGCACCAATGATGTGGAGAGCTTTATTTAGGTCCTTAAAAGATTTCTTTATAAGGTGCTCCAACTTCGGCTTGAAGAGACACGTCTCTAAATTTCTTTCAACTAAAACTGCACCATGTATTTTCAGCCTACCTCCATTAGAACTAAAAAAAAAAACCAAAACAAAACCCACAAAAAAACAAAACCAGCCAACCAAACGAAACCCCAAGTCGAGCCGTTTGGGCATGGAAAACCTCTTCAGTTGCACACGAATAAAAAAAAAAAAATTTAAAAAGTTGCATTCGCGGAACACAACACCGCTAAATAGACGACGGCGGCTCATCCTGCAAATCTCATCACCGCTCGCGATCAAGGTGACTTTGGGGAAGAACTTTCCGGGGAAGCGGTGCCGCCCGCGGGCAGCGCCTCGCGCCCAAGCCGACCCGTGCGCGCGCGCGCGCGCGCGCACACCCGGCTGCCTGCCCCCGCCACCGCGGGGCGCGCACGTGCTAGAAGGAAACACCGCGCGGCGCAGGCGCGGTCCGGCCGCACTCTGCCTCCCTTCCCCCCCTCCCCGGCACCTCGGGTAGGCGGAGGTCGAAGGAGGAGTCTCAATCTCCGGGCGCCTGATTGACTGATGTCATTTCCCCAACTCCGTGCCTCGCCGGCCCATTGGCTGCTTGCAGACCGCTATCTGCATTGCGCTTCCTGGTTGGCTGTTGCCGCGCCGGTTGTTGCCCTATCCTAATTCGCGCCACGCTGATTCGGTTCTCGAACCCCGCCTCCTGCCCCGGCCCCTCCCACCGCTTCCGCCAGATCCGCCTTCACCGCTTTATCCTCCCTGTCATTGGTCAATACCGCACTTCGTTCCTCCCTTCACCGCTGCGCTGAGCTCTCTGATTGGGTGGCGACAAGCTCCATCAGGTCCCCCCGCCTCGCCGCACTGCGCATGCACCCTACTCGCGCTCAGCCAACAAACCCCCCTCCCCTCCCGCCGCGAGACGGCGAGCTACTAAC
>JAVKLA010000057.1:19607174-19619985 GCA_034782735.1 Sagittarius serpentarius | reverse complement strand
CGCGCGCCCGGCCCCGCCGCGACCTCCCCGAGGGGGGGCGGGGGGGGTGGCCGTTGAGGCGCGCGCGCGCGCGCTCGTGGCGGGCTCGAGCCGGCGGCAGCTCCCATCCCCTCCTCTCCCCTCCCCTCCCCTCAGTCCCGCTCGGCAGCCGCGGCGGCAGCAGCAGCAGCAGCAGCAGCCGCCGCTCGGCTAGCGGTACTGCCGCCGCCGCTTCCTCCTCCTTCTCCTCGTTCTTCTCCCGCTCCCCCCCACCAGGGCACGGTGAGCACAGCCGAGTGGAGAGGGGCTCGCCTCCCTCACCGCGCCGGGACGCGGAGCCTGCTGCGGGCTGCGACGGGGCGCGGGAGGTGTTTTCTCTGCCCCGGGCTACGGGACCAACTCCTTTCCAGCCCGCCCCGGGGAGCGGCCGGCGGCTCTGTCTTGCCTCCCCCGCCCCAACATCCAGACGCACTGTGGCGAGCTGGGGAGGAGGGGGGGCAAACCCCACCCCGGGCTGGGCTGGGACGGGCGGTGGCTGCCGGCTCGCCCGGCGGAGAGGAGCGGGCGCTGCTCTTCACGGGTCGGGGCGGGCCCGCATCTCGTCCGAGCGGCCGGCGGCGCCTCACGGGTCGCCCGCGACCTCTCCCGCCTCCGGAGGAGCCGCGGCGGCTGCTCGGGAGCGGTGGGGGGGGGGGAGTAGGCGGCGGGTGTGTGTGTGGTGGGGGCTGCGGGCTGGGAGGGCTGCCCCGGCGCGGGGAGAGCCCCGGCACCGCCGGCCTTGGGAGCCGCCGCCGCTGCTTGTCTGTGCTGGCGCTGGTCGGACTTGCCACCCGGGACTGGGCTGGGCTTTCTCGTCGTGTTTCACCTCTTGTCTTATTGCTTGGGAAACTTACTCAGACCAAGACAACTTCGAGCAAAAAAGGGGGGATATAAAAAAAAAAAAAGCCATTTCCTTTAATGTTACAGCTGCTGGAAAACACAGCCGACAAGTTCCTCTTAAAATATAATTGCAACATCACTCCTTTAGAGGAAGCGAGACCTGGAACGTAAGGACCGCAGGGAAAGCACTTAATCTCTACTCCTTTTGTGTAATGTGAGAAAAGACTAGGCTTTGCTATGCCGTAGGACTCTCCGTTGGGAGATTTAATGCCTTTTAAAGTATTCTGAGGCTTTTCGGAAAGATCTTAAGTGCAAATTGCTGCTGCTGTAAGGCTCTAATCCGGTGAATTGAAAATGAGTTTGGCTATTTGAGGAGACTGCTGTGCCGTTTTTTTGTCATTTTCTCTAGTAAAGGCAAACGCAACCGTACCAGTGCTGGACCGGGTTTGTCTGAAATTTGGGTGTATTCACTCGCTGCCTGGTGGTTCTGATACCCGTTTCTGAAACTTGTGTGTGCTCTCTACTATCTCTGCTTTGACCGACCTTGTTCAGCGGAATCCTGTGTATTACTGGTACTTCCAAATCTTGTGTAACATCTGCCACCGCTATAAAGATGCATAATGTAGTTAGGGGTTTGGATGGCTATCTTGCTTCCTGTTTGGTTTTCCTCACAGAAATCTTTCTAGAACTGAGAGACTGAGATTAATCTTTTTTTTTTTCTTTTTTCCTCCTTCTAATTCAACAGATGCAGTTTATGTTGCTTTTTAGTCGCCAGGGGAAACTGAGACTCCAGAAGTGGTATGTCCCATTATCTGACAAAGAAAAGAAGAAAATCACAAGGGAACTTGTTCAAACAGTATTAGCCCGCAAGCCGAAAATGTGCAGCTTCCTGGAATGGAGAGACCTGAAGATTGTCTACAAAAGGTTGTTCTGTCTCACTAACCTCGTAATTGCCATACATCACAAACAGCGTAATAAGTAGGAAGAAAATAATGAAGGTTGATTTTTTTTTTCTCTTTTTCTGTTGTTTTTTTTTCCTTCCCTCTGCTGGTTATGGAGAAAACTGACTTTTCACTTGAATCTAGTTTGATAACCAAGTAGGAATCATTCATGTGTGGAAAATCACTCATGCATCTAGAAATGTGCTGAAGAAAAGAAATGAGGTTTCCTTCTACTTTCATAAGGAGTGGTGGTTCTTGGTTCTCTGTTTAGATCCACGCTACATAAATGCATACAAGCGTGAAGCATGTAAGATTTAATAGGTGATAAAGAAAAACTAAATTTTATAAATGTTTACCTCAGGCAGTGACTTCATAAATCACCTGAAAATGTAACTTGCTTCTAAAGGCTCATAGAAATAAGGAAATGATTTTTCAGAGTACCTAGTTTGGATTTTTGGGTGGATTTTTGTGTTTGTGGTTTTGTTTGGGTTTTTGTGTGGGGTGGTTTTTTTTTTTCCACCGCTATGAACAAAAAGACATTTCTCCTAATTGAAAATACCATGGATAGCATTTTTTTGGTGGAAGTACTGTATAATTTTCTTTGCAATAGTTTCATTTCTTGGTTGTTCCCTAACTTTTCTAGGAGTATTTGACAAGCATTTTTTAGCTTTATGCTGATCTTTACAATGTATTCCAACATAGTGGTATGAACATAATTTTCTCCAGAATAATCCTCATCCTGATTTGGTAGGCTGTCTTGCAGCTCAAGCTGGTGCTACAAAAGCTTGGGTTGTCTCCCTTCCCTACTTAAAAACTTCAGAAGGTTTATGCATTCTTATTTTCTCTTTGAGATGGTAAGTAATTTGTGCTCTACAATGAATATTGTTGTATTCTCCCTGTAGGTAGGACAGAGAACTGGAGCTGAAGTGAAAAGTCTGTAACTCTTTTTGAGTGTACAAAATGGGTGGAATCAAAAAGGTTTAGATGTTCTAAGTCCTGGTTTTGTATCTACGTTGGTGCATGCAACATCATGCGCATGAATGTAGCCAGTCTAATGCATGTAGTTCTTTAACACAAGGATGAGGAAAGAGGAGGAACAATGCATAAGGCTGTACTTAGAGAAAGCATACACAGTTTTTTCTTCTGCCTCTTGATTTCCTCACAGAACTTCTTGTACATACATGTAGACAAGCTTTCTCAAATGTCTTAAGTGATAATGCCTGCGAGTGCTCTTTCAGCTGGGCTTTTATGGGACTAGATCAGAAAAATTAGGCATGAGTAGGCCAGTCTGTTTGTTCCCTTCCTTGCCCAGTCTTGAACAGGACTAGCTGTTCTGGTGTTGAGTTGATTCCACACAGCCACTTTGCCTCCCTCTGTGTTTATTGCTGTTAACAGCTACTTGTCATGTCCTTCAGTGTCTAGGGAACTGGTGGAAATTTGAGTATGACTGTTAGAGTTGCTGAAAGTTGTGGTGTTCGTGCTGTGGGTCTTGTGGTCAAGGAGAATGAAGACATTTGCTGGGAGATGTATCTAAATCCATTTTGGGCTGGATATAGACTGCAGTCCATCTGCTAGACTGCTGGTCTGCAGTAGCTTATTTCACCGTCTGCAAACCAATCTGGCACCGTTAGCCTATGAAATCTTGCTTAAGATTAGCTTGTATCAAGCTAATGAACATCTCGAATCTTGTTTTACTTTTCCTTTTTTGGCACGTTTCGTTAGGCTAAAACACCACCAGAAGGGCTGGGTATAAGAGGTGATAGTTTAAATTCGTGTATCTGATGACATTAACAGCTTTTATGTTTGTGGGACTTTTTCCAATTATCACGCCATAATTAAAGTTGATGAGTACCAACTAGTATGACTCTTTGAAAAGGGAGATCTGCTATAGCTCAAAAGTAGATAATCCTAAGAAGACAACCATACTAGTCAAAAGTCTAATACTTTCTGAAAGGTGGGTGGCTAAAAGAGCAACACACCTGCAGGAACTTTGTGTGGTTTCTGAAAATGCAAAAGGTGCTTCCAGTTTCTCACAGACAAAAGGCTCTTGAGCATCTCTACTAAGATTTGTTCTTGTCTGAGCTATTACTGGGAAGGATCTGAACCTCCTGGTGCAAATGTTTTTCAGTATAAGGTAAAAAAAGTAGGTGCATAGTGCTATTGTACATGTTGCACGTGCATATTGCTATTAGGAGTCGTATATTGCTGAAACTGACGTGCTGTTCTTGCGTGTTTACAGTCAACATGTAAGAGAATTGACCTAGATACTGCGTCTCAAAGAATGGCTGGCATTATTAGAAGTATACTCAAGGGTCTCATTGATGTACCTTTTTGCAAGAACAGAATGAACTCAAATGCAAAATTGGCAAGCCAGTAGCTTTTGCTGCCTTCTGATACTTAACATTTATCAAGAAAGCTGGTCTATTTTGATTAGCGTCCTTAGCTCTGCAGCATTTCATCCTTATAGGATGCTTTCTGAATGAATCTTCAAGAAAATAAAACTAAATGTTTTAAAACCCATCTGAATGTGTGTGACTAACTTTTTATTTTCTTTGGTTTCCTACATGTAGCATTGATAACGGTTACATAATACGGTCGGTCGTTGCCTCCTTAATTTTTTTTCTTTAGGGGTACACATCACAGACGGAAAGGTGCCCTGCTTTTAACGTGGTTCATGAATTGGGATCCATGTGTTCTGTAGCTGTTTTTCAGGCTGGTAGACACCACAAGATAGAAAAAGCATGTGAGCTTTTAACTTCGAGACAAGTAGAGATTTGAAGGGACTTGCTGGAAAGGAAAAAGAAATTCAAATATGGGAAGCCAACAAGAGTTGCATGTTAAGAAAACAGGGAGTTGTCTGCAGACAGCTGATTAGAAACTTAGCAAACACAATTAATGATAGTTCTTCCTGTTTTGTCATTTTGAAAACTAACTGTAGTGGTATTGGAGAATATAGGGTAGAAGTTCATGCAGCTTTCCCCTTGTGGCAGAGATGTGTTAAATCTTAAAATTTCTAATTTTACTAAAAAAAGGAACTTCAGGTAGAATGTGGTGATTTTTTTTTTTTCTTGGAAGATCTCAGCTGTTCACTATTTTAGCTTCTGGCAGTATGAGCTATTTTCATTGTGTCGTGTATTACAGTCAAATTCAGAAATAGCAGAATAACTGATTTTTATGTAAATTTTACTTTGTTAGCATTCGGTTAACTGAGATCATGGGATTTGGTTATTGTTGATTGGTAACTCGATTAAGTAATGTAATTAAGGATTTTGGCTTTGCTTTTATGTGTCAGTTTGAAACTGTATTTGCAGTATAAAGTTAAACTGTCGTAGCTTGTGCTGCCCTTAATGTTGTGGCAATCGTCTTTCACTTTAAAATAAAATAACCATAATCATAGGTTACGTGAAAGACTTACAGAAAAATAAGTTTTACAACTTGCTTTTTGCCCTCCCCCACTGAAAGAAACAATGGAAGAGCCTATTCTGCAAGTAGTGTGCCTCTTAGCTCAGAGTATTGTGAACCTGAGCTGCAGTCCTGTGGCTAGTGGTGTGCCCCACAGTTGACATGATCCCTGTCTTTCTTCATGTACATCTTAGCTGCCAGTTTTATCTGTTAAACATGTTGCCATGGTGTTGATTAGGTGGCTCTGTAAAACTGACTGAATGTAATGATTATAGTGAATTAGGTACTTGGGTTTGATTATTTTAACTTGATCAGGTCCTCTTTGTACGGCATTCTGGTTCATGTAGCACAGAAGGACTTCAGCATCAAGAAGCAGCAGCTTTTTGTTAGAGGATTACCAGTACCAAGCTTTTGTTAATTTCTAAAACTGCTGTGGGGTATAGCCTTGCTGAGATGAGAAACTGTGAAATAAATGCTTAACTTCGGTAGTGTTATTGTTGTTGATTTCTGTAGTGACTGATGTGTCTGTCCGAGAGTGTCAGCGGAGGAGAAAAAAACCTTTTGCCAAGCACAACTTTTTGGTGGTCCCAGTTTTCACTGGGTCAGCTATCACCAAACCACAGATTCTTAGACTCCCTTAAGCACCTGTCTGCCTCTTAAAGGCAGCTTGGCTGTCATTTGCAATTCAGCTCTGCTCCTGCCAAACTCCATAAGCTTTGAATTTCTGCAATTAGGATCTACATGCAAAGTGACTTAGATGCTGACAGACTTAAAGAGCTTGCTTGCAGCTTGTACCTGGTGACAGACTTCCAGGGATGACTTCAAGCAGGTATTCTCTCATTTAGTAGCAGAACACCACTGAACTGGTAAGATTTGTGAGTTATGCGCTGCCCACAGTGACCTGATCTCCCAGCGGAGTTAACTGAACCTGGTTGCGAGCAGAGTAGTGGTGGCAAACTCTGCCGAAGCGTTGCCTGCCTGAGAGTTGTGAGGCTTCCCACTAGCGAACAGTTGCAACTATTGAGGGGGAGGTTCACGAATTTGTTTCCTGTCACAAAACCCCCTAAGGTCATCTGTCTGAGGGCAGGAATTTGTGTAAGTATTTATACCTCCTGTGTGTTGTTTTTGTTCTTTTATTCTGTATTATGTTTTTAGGTGATTTTTTTCAAACTGTTTTTGGTCTCTCTGGTTTTGGTCCCCTTTCTGACAAGTGGAGGATGTTTATTATAAAGTGTTTCCCTAAATGAGTATAAGCAGCTGAGTTGGGTGTGAAGATTCTGCTAATAATACTTACGGGGCGGGGGGGGGACCCAAACCACAATTACAATAGGAATAAAAAGGCCAAAATGTTTCTTACATACTGTACTACATTTGCTTTTGTGTGATGTGGCATACTTTACTATCAGGATTTGCCTTTTCCTTGGGTGCATAAGACAGACAACTTTCTGTCAGGTTTATTAGGAAGAAACAGTGCTTCTGCAGAGCAGAAATCTTTTTTCAGCCCGAGTACAGTAATCTACTCATTTTTGTATGGACGCTCTCCATGTAAGCTTCTACACTTGGCAAAACCTCTAGTTTATCTACTGTAGGCTATATGTGGACACTTTCCTTCTGGAGTCCTGGCCTGCAAAGGAAAAAAAAAAATACAATGAGCTATTGCCTTTGAGAATTTGTGTGTGAAGAAAGGTGTACCTTGGTAGTACGCTCATGCTCTTTGCCATGGTGGCTAGCTTACACTCTTCTGCTATTTGCCATGTAGGCTTATTGAATCTGCATTTGTTTTCTTTTGTTGAGTAGTGATCCATTAGTCACTGTTGCTACTTAAAAAATACTTTGAAAAATATTCTCTGCATACAGTGATAGGTACCCAGGCCTCCATTTTGTGTCAAGATGCCCACTAAGTATTTTTTGGTTTTCGGTATTCTTTCTGCAAAACTGCAGTTGGCAGAGCCTGAATGTGTAGTCTACTCACTAGCTGCCAAATAAAGTCTTACAAAAGTATGTTGCATTTTCTTTTAAATGAGGACACTGAGAGCAGACCACTTCTGGGTCAGTATTTTATGTTGGGTAGTCTCCTTCTCCCTCCCCCCCCCCCTTTTTTGGGGGTGTTTGCATAAAATATTTCTGTGCATCAGAAGAAACTTAAGTAGTAGGGAAGCACAAAAGGACTATGCATGTGGTTAAATTTCAAATATTTGAGTCAAATTTGATTTGATGAGGTGTGCTGGTATGTGATTCAACTTGTGTTTAAGCACTGTAAGGGAACAGTTTAACTGCACTTCATCGTAATCAGTGCTGCTCATCTGAATGTGAAGAAAGCTTTGTTTAGATGGATTTGGCCTGAGTGCTGGTAATTAGTGTAAACATCAACTAAGGTGCCAAAGCTCTCTTTTTTTTTTTTTTTTTTTCCCCAATGATTTTTTTTGCAAACAGCTTCAGTGGAGGTGTCTTCCTCTCTTCCCCATCATGTTTTGTGGTAGGATGGAAAGAAGTTTTAGGCAGTAATTTTTTTTAATAATAGTTTAAAAATTTTATTCAAAAGTTACTCTGATTAGTTGTTCATGATGAAGCCATAGCAATTTGACTGAGCTAGAGCAGAGTGGGGGGACTTTGAGGTCATGAATGATGCTAGTTGATCAACTGGGAGACAAATTTGAACATACTAAATACAACTTTTTTTGCAGGACTTCTAGCCAAAAACCCTGACAGTTTCTTCGTGGGCTTACAAAGTCCCAGCTGATAAAATATGTGTAACGCTAAAAAGATGTATGTGTTTTTGTGTATGGGAAACAAATACGCGTCTTAAACTTGGCGTGCACATCTGAATTACTTCTTTTTCAATAGGGCTGGCTACTCAGAGTGCTTAATGTGGCCACTTGTCCTCTCTGAACAGGCAAACAAAAGCTGTTTCTGGCTCATGTAAAGTACCAGTTACAACAGGTGTTACCTGAAATCTCATTTGTGCCATGTGTGTTTGTACGGCATATGGTTTTGGCACTTCAGGAAAGACTAAATGGGTTTTTCAGCTTTCATTCCTGTTTTTTCTTTGCATCAGCTTTTTTAAACATGAACAAGTGGTAAAGCAAAGTAGAATTGGATGGTCTTTTTGTTAAAGTGGAATTCAAGATCATATCTGAAGTAAAGAATTCCCTGTCTTCCAAGGTGGAAGTGGATTGCTGGAAACTAGCTGATGGCCTCTCATTAGTCTGATACCAGGACAGTTGTTAGTGATTGAGTTGTTGACTTAATAGCAATTAGGTTATATGACATTAGTGTTAGTTTTGCAGTTTTTTGAGCATTAGTTAAATTCTCTATAAAGACAAAATCCTAATTGCTAATTCAATTTATCTTTCCTAAGGCGTTTCCTCTAGTTTTTAATATTGCTGTGTGTAGCTTGTGTGATAAAAAAAACTAAGATTGAATCTGTTGATTATATACCAGTGTGTTTGGATGTTACAGATAGTAGAGAAAATACCTTGCCTCAGAACTCTGCCAGGAGGCCAAACAATCAAATACATTTCCTTTTCCAGCCACCTCTTAGGCTAATTTGATTGTCAGCTAAAGGATGGTAAAGAGTGAAGTCCTGTTGGACTCAGGGAGGCAGATGCCTTTTGTACATGCATATGTCTGCTGGTCTTTCAGCCGTTCTTTGGTAGAACTTGCACAGCCGTTGATTTAGAGTAACAGCATGCTAAACCTGAGTATGAAGGACTACTGAGAATGTAATACATCTCAAGTGTATTCATTTTGCTTATGTCCTTATGCTAACATCAGGATTATTTTGTTATTACAGATATGCAAGCCTCTATTTCTGCTGTGCTATTGAAGATCAGGACAATGAACTAATAACTCTGGAAATAATTCATCGCTATGTAGAACTTCTTGACAAGTATTTTGGCAGTGTGAGTGATTTCTTTTTAATTTTTACACATTCACAGCCTCTTTATATTATGTAATTTTTTTTTAATGCCCACAGCACACTGAAAATGTTGAAAAGGTGCATCTAACACATTTTCTGTTGCTTGGCTAATCTAAACTGATGGTTGCCTATGTAACTTAAAATAAAAAATTACTAATTTGGGAGATGAACTGTTAGTAATCCGATGTTAATTGCCTGTATTTATTTCATTTTGTAGATTAGTCTCAGTTGAGGTCAGATAAAATCTTATCCTTAGTTTTCTAAGTGCCCAGCTTCCCTTGTCCCTGGCACTGCTCTCCTGTGTGAGCACTTCTTACATCTGCTTCCAAAGGAGGCAGCTGGTTGTGAACTAGCAGGAGCAGCAAGGAAAGAAAAGACAGACATCTGCTTACCCAGGTAGTGAACACAAACAACTGTAGTAATGTACATTAGCACTCTAAGAAAAACTGCTGCTCATCCTTCTGCCTTCCTAGTCCTTCTGAGTAGGAAATGCACAGGATGAATAAGAAATTCGAGATTGTGTCTTCATATTTTTCTGTAAGATTGCATGATCTGCCTTTAGATGCTGCAGGCAAGAAGAGAACTTTTATAGGGATATTCTCTTGCTTCATGAAGAGCCACATCATACAGATGGTTGTGAATTGAACCCTTTTTAACAATGAAAACATTTTTCAAAGAGGTTGCTATAACTGTTTTTAACTCAAGCAAAAAGATTTTTTCCATTAATTTTTTTTTTCTCAAAGGACTTGATTTTTTTGTTTTCCTATTTCTTAAAAGGTTATAGCCTGAGGCTAACATCTTGATTTGGTGAAGTTTGGTGAAGCTGTGAACAAGTTAAGTTTTGTGAGAGGATATACATCAATAGATAGTATCCTTTCACTTTGCAATAATGCTTGATGATTTTTTTTTTTTTTTTTTTTAGGTATGTGAACTCGATATCATCTTCAATTTTGAAAAAGCCTATTTCATTCTGGATGAGTTCCTTTTAGGAGGGGAAGTTCAAGAGACTTCCAAGAAAAATGTTCTCAAAGCCATTGAACAGGCAGATCTTTTACAGGAGGTAAGAAAATTCAACTTCTCTGGCCAAAGTATCAGCATGGTAGGCGGTGACTCAAAAAAGCTCCTGTTTCTCTAAGCTTGCAGAAGGTGGTTTTTAGCATGTTTAGCATGTAGTTTGTAGTTAGTTGTCCTAATTGTGCTGTATGGTGACGTTACCTGCTCTTTTCATTTTGTTCTGTTCTACTGTGATTTTACGTTTTGCTAGAAATGCAAGTGGCTGTTCTATGTGTATACCTAGATAATGATAGTTCATGCTGCTTTAACTTAGTTTTGTTTGTGTCTTTCATTTCTTCTTTTTATTAGTCAGCCATTAGTTTTTGTCATACCTGATGCATGTTCACTTCTTTACTGTTTCATTGCTGAAATCCAGAAGCTAGGCTCTCTTCTTTGAGACTCATTCAGGTATAGTTCTTATTCTAAAGACCTGCCTTTTTACTATAGGTTGCTTACTCTGGTACATTTCTGTCTTTTCAGTTGACAAAGCAGTAATAGTAGTGGCATAGAAACATAACAATTAAGTATAAGAACTTTTTTTTTTCACTTTGAATGCTTTTGTTGTTCATTACTAACTTAGATTGCATCTCTACCATCTTTCTTTGGAAAACATTTGAAGGGAAGGGGTTCTCCATCCTATGCTGTTTCTCTGTTTTGTTTTACTGAATTGCTGTAGTCTTGAGGTCAGTATTAAGGTGCTTGAATGTCTAAATGGAAGTCACAAAATTCTGGTGTGCTGGGGGAATCATCAGTGTTGTGTGCAAGTCAGTGGAACATACGGTTTATGAGGGATGATGAACCTTTGTTTTTTTCAAATGTACTGAGATTCACTGGTAAGATTCTATATAAATGCAAGCTCCTCTGTTTTTCCCCTCATGTGAACCTTCCATTTGTTACTTTGTCCTGTGAGTTAATTGCTTAATTGTCATATAAGCATTTTGTGTTCCACTTGGTACTCTTTTTTGTTGAATGTGGTATTAATAGGATGGGGAAACGCATAATGTTCTTTACCCTTGTACTTGTGTTTGTAATCCTTTCGGAGTACAGGCAAATCCACAGCACATTAAAGTTCTTGTCTGTCAGCAACTAGTTAGTGTTATGAACAAGGTCAGCCATTACATGCAGATTTGCTACCCTGTTTTTCTAGGAAGGAAATACATGCACTTATTTATTGCTTGTGTTCTGATGCAGTTTTTGTTGAGTCCTTCTCTACTCTTAGAAGGAGCTATCTTAACCAGAAGTCCTCTTGAAGTTTACTAAGAGGAAGGAAATAATCCCCTTATTAAAATCTTTTGCTCTTCTTCATATGAAAACAGATATAACAGATGAGTTATTTATTCCAGTCTGTCTCCTGCAAATGCACAGTTAATTATGTGTAAAATTACTGTATTTTTTCTCATTCTCACTGGTTTTGAATTTTATTTTCACCATTTTCTTAGGGCTCTTCTAAAGCAAAGATGCATTTTACCTCTAGGAATTAATTACTGATTTTCTATCCAAACAATTAGCATTGTCTTTTTACACTTAATATAATTTCAAGTTAAAAATTTTACGCAAAATGAAGTATCACTTTTTCAATGGGAGACTTTTCCCTTGTCCTGATAGCTTTACTCTGATTACCCTTTTCCTTTCCCATCTCTACGAGATTTTCTGTTCTGTCAGGGTTTATTAAATCTTTTCTGATTAAATTGGAATGTAAGTTTATCACAGCATCACTGTAGTCATATGTGTGATTTTTGTTTTTCATTCTTAGTTATATTGACTGTTGATCAAGTATAAAACTACTCCAAGTATCTGGTTTTTAGTTTACAAAACCTGTAAAAAGTCTGAGTTTGTATTTAAATACAGCTTCCAGTAAAGTTGGACTCTCTCTGCAGAGGTTTGTTTTTGTATCAACTGCTGCTATGTGCATGCTGAGTTTGATGAAGAGGGTTGTTAAAATAATAGTTTGTCACAACTGGAGACATTTTGGTACTTTCAGTTAATTTCTGCTTCCCAGAACACTTAAAAGCTACCGGAACGAAATGTGATTTGACTCCAAATGCAAACCATTTCTAGCAGGGTTGTGTGTTTGATTTTGACCATGTCAGATTCTAATTATGTACAACAAAAGGACTTTTATTTGGCCCTGAATACTCATATTGCCTAATTTAAGAATTACTAATCAGTGTTGAATACACAACATTATTAATTAGTAATGCTACATACATTAATGTATGAAGCACCTTAAAGATTAAAAGCTGTAGAGAATACTTATACAAAGGAAAATCATTACAAATACATTAAGTGCCTATTTGTGTGACATTAAAAGAAAATATGCAGAGGCATAGATTGCTGAATAGTGAATTAGTTCTTAATAGCCTTGCCTACTTGTATTTTCTGTGGTGGTTTTCCAGGATGTACTTCTGTTTCTGAGCACCTACTTCAGTTTGTCATTAAGTTCTTGGTGCTGTGCTGTCCCCTTACTAACTGCTAGAGTTCGTGTAACTGAAACCTACTAAGTTTTTAAGCTTTTTTTTTACCTTCACTTTCTTGTTAGCTCTTCAATAATGTGCTTAGCTCAAATATTCATTCCCTAACACACCCACGGGGGGGGGGGGCGGGGGGGGGGGGGGGGGGGGGGGGGGGGGGGCGGGGG
>JAVKLA010000057.1:19569598-19607164 GCA_034782735.1 Sagittarius serpentarius | reverse complement strand
ACACACCCCCCCCCCCCCCCCCCCCCCCCCCATTTATTACCACTTGATAACTTGCCAATAGTCAGTTGTCAATACTGGCTGTGTTACCCATACGAATGTAGTAAAAACTAATTATTCCAATGCTGCCATGCTTCCTTGTAAATATAAATCTTGTTCAAAAGAATGCTGTTACGTGTCTTGTTTGATAATTTTATATCTTGTTTGCTATAGAAATGTTAAATACTTAACTAGTGATTACAAAGGCATGCGTTTCTGAAAATGTGGGGGTTTTTTTGCTTGTGTGAACAACTCAATTATACCGAGAGAAGAAAATTGGCAGATGCAGTATGTTGTTGCATGACTTACAAACATGCGGTCTGTGGAACAGCGAAAAGATAATCCTGTGCATGATTTCATGATACTTAATTTTTTAATGCATGAAACTAGCAAGAAAATATGTTCTATGCAAAAGAGAGGATCTGATTTTTTTCACTTAAGTCTAATTGCTGTGTTTTTATTTGATGGTCCAAGTAATTCAATATGGTGCTTGGAAGCTCGTGGTCATTTACTGTGCTAAAACACTAAAATCAAGGTGTTAATAATTCTAATACCTAAACCAGGCAGTTATGTATATATTTAAAAGCAAATCTATACAGACCTGCTCATATTTATTTGAAGTAGAAGAAAGTTCATAACATTGGCTTTGAGTGAAAATTGTTTTTGTTATTCATCCTATGTAATTTTTATAGAATTATTTTGGAAATTATTCCCATTTTGTCCACCACTATTCCTTTGTAGGGTGTGTATGTATTCTTTTAGTTGACTACAGAACATCTAAAATACTTAAAAATACGTATTTTTTTAAGCGGTATCTCAATAAAAAGGCCACTGGATCTATTGCTAAATCACACTTGTTTGCTTCACTATTTAGTAAGGATCAAAAATCTAAAAGCTATGTGAATGTTTTTTCTTAGGCTTTTGCAGTTTGGCCTCAGGTAGCATTTACTAGTCCTTTCACATGAAGAGTAATAGATATGCTATCAATTAACCTTATTTCCCTTGCTATTTCAAGCCCTCACCTCATCCTATATCCAGAAGGGTGCTTAAGTTGTTAATGTCAACTGAGGTGTGCTAGGTGGTTAGGGTTGCTGTGTAGATTCAAGCTTTTAGTGTTAGAATGAGCGTCTTTGGCAGTGAAAATCTGGTGAACTTCCTGCATATGCCATGAAATTTTTCTTCTTGGAGATGAAATGTGCTAATTGGATACTGTAGGTTTGAAGGTATGCATAATAGTGGTGAGATGGTATCAGGTTGTTCTTGAGATAGGACAAAATAAAGGAATTAGCAAATTGCATTAGCAATGACAAAAGGAAATCCCTGATACTCCCACCCACTCCAGGCTTAAGTATAAGGGTTCTTGTCTGGTTTAGGAAACAGCCTTTGTAAGCACCTGTTTCTTTCTAACCTCCTGAGAAACTTAACCATAATTAATGCAATTAATTCAGTCTTCACAATGTTAGCTCTTAAATATAGACTACTGAAACAGACTGCCTTCTGAAGTTGGCAGTGACATTATTTGCCTTGGCTGTACCTGTATTCCTCTTGATGTGAAACAATGAGTAATGAAATCTTTATTACAATGGAGATCTGACTGCCTTGATTGCTGTCTCTTCTTCATCTGTAACTTCTGGCTTGGTTTCAGGCAGTCAGCTTGGTTGGTCAGTTTAAGGCTGCAGTTGGTAAGACATGTATGTTCTTGATTTTAGGCACAGATAATGATCTATAATTACCTTTTAGAAGATATGTATGGGAAGCTGTGAGTTACCATGAATGAGAAAGGGATATGTTTTTAGTTTACTGTTTAAGGATTAGGAAATAGCTATGATCTTTGTGGATTTGGAATCCCTCCCAATTTGCAGAAGATATAGTAAGTTGTAGTAGTGTTTTGGTAACTGACAGTTTTGTAAAACGCATTTCAGACTCCAGTCCCTGAAGACTGTTGGGTATGTGGCAGGAAAGAGCTTATAATGCAGTTAGATTGTTCGATCGCTTGGTTTAAGTATGAGGTGTATGCCTTGTCCATTTGTATTGAAGATATTGACTCTGATACATTGATCACAAGTAAAGTGAACTTGTTCATGGTATTGGTTCTGGACATTATTTAAGAACCTGGAATGAATTTTTTTCTGGTTTTATGTGGTAGGTAAAGTCTATACATAAGCAGAATAAGTAAGTCCAATTTGGGAATATGCATTCAACATAATTACTTGCTTTTTGAGGTATTGCATGTTTTCTTAATAGTGCTGTTCAAAATGTAGGTGCTTTTTAAGTAGTAGGTGAGAAAATGCATGCATATGGAAATGGCTTTTTGTAAGATACTTTGAGTGTGAGAAGTAGGGATTTTTTTTTTTTAACCCCTCAGTCTTGGGACTAAAAAGTTGAATTGCTTGTTCTTAAAGACTGACATAGTTTGTCACAAAAGATATTACTCAAAACCAAGATAAAGCATAATGGGCCCAAGTGAAGAGGTCAGTTGCTTTTGTGTTCATTTTCCCACATAAATTGAACAGATGGTGGTTATTTTTTGAATGGAGCAGGCCTTGTGTACATGCTTGACTATAGTGGTGCGCTATAACGTATATATAATATGCTTCGCTTTGGAAGAATTTGCTTGCACCTCATCTTAGGAAAGTTTGTTAATTTGTTCATTTACGATACGGGTTATTCTTGTCATAAAAACTACACTGCTGCTTCAGTGCAGCGTTCACAGGATGGAGAGCAAGATGATGCTAAAGTTAGGAAGTGTTTGATTGTGTGGAACTGTGCGAGCGTGGTATTTCCAAACATGTCAGTTAAAGCTCTGAGTCTTGTCATGCTATCATCTATTGTTTGTGTATGTTTTGTGTTAGTTACTTTGCTTTTTGTAGTATTCTGTTCAAGTAAAAAGTGACTTAAAATATTTATAGAATTGCATTTCTGACTTCATATACATATGTTTATGGCTATCTTGCTTGTCATTGACTGTACTGTAGACTATTGAGTTTATAAAATCACTGATAAAACCTGCCAACAGTTTTCTAAGAAGTCATCATAGCTTCATAAATACCTAATGTAAATTCAGATGGACTTTAGATGGAATGAACTGTAAGAATACACATAATAGTAATGATAGGAACATCGCTTCTTTCTGGAACAAACCTTTAAAGACAGCTAGTTGTAAATTTAATAATAGCAGACAGGTCTGTAGCCCTTGATATCAAAGGTGTTTCCATAGTTTTCATAGATGTTTTTGAACTGTCCTCCTTGTACTGTGGAGTAGGCTTTCCTGCAAATAGTACCAAATCATACTCTTCTGTTTAAAGGAATAGTAATTGGTCCAGAAAATTAATAGTAGAACCTGCATCTCTGTTTTTCTCCCAAGTAGGAGTGGGGGGAGGGGAAGTTAACCTTTTCAGATTTAAATGTCTTCTTGAAAGAGTGGCATTGAGTATCCAGGAAGTTATAGTACCATACTTCATCCCCTTTCCATTGTCAGACTGCTTTTTTTCTGGGAACTTACGTATTTTACTGGTCTGTATGTGAGTCTTTTGATTATTTTTGGAAAAACACAGTTCAGCATCTTAATGTTCTTTGTGAAGTTTCTTACTTTTCTGGATGTGTCATGATGCTTAAGACTTACCATAGATTTGCAGGCTGTGATTTCTAAATCTTCAGAAATCCAGTTGTCTTTGCAGAAACATGTTGTCAAATCTTAATCTGTCCTTGCCTTTATGAATCGAAATGATAAAACAGTCTGCTTTTCACCTGAGCAGCTTTTGTTCAGACCTTTAAAATACCATTTTAGTAAATCTGTCTCCATCATATTCTCCTTTTTTCCTGTTTTGTTTAGTGTGTATGCATGTAAGATGTGAGTAATCTTAATTCTATTAATTTCTGATCAGTATTTTGATTTCTTTAAGACTCAAAGTTGTGAGGAAGGAGTCTTCCGTATAAATATGCATTCAGTCAGCTTTGCAAACTGAAACATTAGGAAGTTTCAGTTAAAAGAAAGACAGACTAGTACAAGTGAAGTCTTTGCTGTCTGATAACTGTTTAGTACCCTCTCTGGTGTGAATTCCAATACTGATGAACAACATCCACTTCGCAAAACTACCTGTGAAGTTGATCATTCATTGATATAAGCAATTCTTGTAGAACTGTTGAGGGTATATTAACAGTACCCCGCACTCCTCATAGATTATAATTCTATTGACTGTATTATCTGTACACCGAACTGATAGATTTTTTTTTTTTTTTTCTCCAGAGATATTCTGCTGTCTGTAGAAGCACTGCATTATCAGGGTGATACGATGAAAATTTTAGCACTGCTCCATATACCATAGCTGTTTTCATGAGTTTAGTTGTGTGCTTTTGGTCAATAAACATAGTAAATTCAATAAACAATTGCAGAAGACTGCTTGACAGTAAGGAGTACCTTATCTTCAAAATTAGATGCTCTTTCTAAATGAGCACATTAATCTGCATTTTAATAGAACATGTTCCCTGAATCTGGCAGAATGCTGAAAAGAGCAATGTTAATGTTTGGACCTTGAGATAGTGAGGAGAAAATTCTGTTTTTACTCTGGTGTCTGACAATTGTCTGAGATGATGTGTCATGTTGCAGTGCTACTACCCTTCCCTAAAATTCTCACTACCTGTGAGGATGGTTTTAGAGCACCACAGAATAGGTGAAAAGAATATGAATGCCCACAGGAGACATCCCATTGTGTTGGGTTTTTAGAGTCTCATTTCTTTGTGGTCTTATCTGTAGGTTGTACAGATGTCAGGCACATTGCTGCTATGTGTTTTGGAGGTTTTATTTATTATTTTTAAGGGAGAAGATATGTTTTTTGCTGCCAAGCTGTCTAGCAACAGCAGTAGTTCTGGTGGTGGATATCAAGGTGCATTAAAAGTGTATATATTTTAAAATCTTACGCTGAAAATTTGATTTTTAAAAAGGCAAAAAAAAAGTCTGAAGACCTATTGTTCACAATTCTTTGAGAAATCTAAGTGTGTTTGACTAAGAGATGGATTGTAGTGAAAATGTTCAACTTCTTAACCAAACATTACTACATGAAAATGACTGGTTTATCACATGCAGCTCAGCAAGTAACAATGGTGACTTAATAGTAAATACAATTACATAGCTCTTGAGATAAACTGTTTAAATTACTTTAGGGATGGTGGGTAGATGAGTTGAATGAAACTCTTATTTCCCTTCATGGATCAAATCTTACTTTCATATCAGTAGTATTAATAATACTGTGTGAAACTTAGTCACTGAATTAAATGTATGTAAATTTGGTAGCATCCTATTCTATTACGCTCTCAGTCTGTTATAATAATGAAAAATTTATCTTAAATTATCTTTTTAAAAAATAAATCTTTGAATTAATATTCCTTCAAGCACAGGTGATGCTTTCTAAACAACTCTCTAGAACTTACTCTTTTAAGGTACTAATATACTTTATCTTGTTAAGAAATGAAAAATAAGAGGTTTTTTAATGCATCTACTTGGGGTCTTTGAACAGATGTGTTTTACTGATGCATTTCTGTTGTTTGCTTTCTTAACAGTGGAGTTCTAGTAGGACCTAATAAAATTGTATTAACTTAAAGAATAACAATAGCTGAAACACATTTGAGTGAAATAACCGAATTTACTTTTGTATATAGTTTAGAGTATTTTCTAACTCTTGTTTTAAATGGAAATAAGCTGTAAATAACTGGGCAGGTGTGGTTTTTTGTTGTGTTTTTTTTTTTTTTTAATTAGTTGGTATTACATTTTCACTGCTGCTTGATTTTGTGTTTGTAGAGCCAGAATGAAGACTGGGGAGGTTTGTCTGAGGATATCTTATGATTAAGAGCAATCTAAGGCATTAGCCCTTTTGACCCCCATCTAAATGATTGGTAACTACCAAGTTTACCATTTTGGTGGCATGGATTAAATGGGTGCTATGCAAAGACTGCTGCACGTGTAATTAAGTCCTTGCAAGGGTAAACAGAGAATGGGTGATGGGCTTAACTTCCTGCAACACTTGCATGATGATCTTTGAAGAGTGCTTTGAGTGTTCCCTTTTATTTTCCTTTTTTGTACTAACCGCATCAACTTGAAGTGTCTGACTTCTACTAGCTTTCTTTGGTGTTGATAATTAAAGTCGGATAATGCAAGTTAGAGAAATGGATACCAAAACTAATAACTAAACAGATGTTTGGCTTTGTTTACTTACAATGAACCCATGTAAATGTGTATTTACTGGAAAATGAGCTGTTTACACCTGCTGTGCAAAGAAAATGGGCCCTAAAAAGACTGGGTGCTGCTGCAATTGACTGTATATCAAGTGCCGGATGCTGCATGACAGAACAAAGCTTATTTGCATATATAGTGCATTGCAACATATTTTTGTCCAAAGCATAAGTGGAATACGTTGTGGCAGTCCTACTAATAAAGGTAAGATTTTATTTTACATAAGGCAAGTTTAAAACACACATGAAAATGATTTGCTGGAGAAAACTTAATTAGTCCGCTGCTTATTTGATATCAAGATAAACTACTTATCAAGATAATGTAGTTCAGTAAACAAATTGGCTTTTGTAATGTGGAACTACAGTAATAGATCCAGTTTTGTATGCGGCTTTATAAATATCAGAATTTAGTGTCCAGACAAAAGAAAATTATTATAATAGATAAAAATATTTTGTAACGTGTTCAAAATCAAATTCACAGTTGGTGTGTGGGTTTTTTACCATTTAAAAGCTACCTAGTATATGATAACAGCTGTTGATCTGTGTTGGGGAGTAGCTAATAACCTGCTTGTGTATTAGACCTGTAGAATTAGGGCAGCCAACAAGTCATTTGTTCAAAATAGAATTTCTTATGAGTTTGGATGTATTCTAGGACAGCGATAAGGAAACTTAAATGCTCAAGCTAGCTTTTTTCCACAGTTCCCCCCCCCCCCCGCCATATTTATTGCTTTTTCTCTCTTCTTCATGATTACAAGTTCATGTACGAAGAGTGTGATTCTCATGATGAGGTTAGTATTAATACTGCAATTGTGGAAGTGCCCTTGTGACTTAAACTTTAAAAAAGATTTATATTGTTGGGCACCTATGCTAAGCATAGAGCTTATACTTAGGAGTCTTAATCTTTTTTGTGGTCTTAGATGGCTACAAAGATCAGTCCCAGTACATGTAAGCTCAGGCTTGGAGAATTCTGTGTGACTTTAGTTTGTCTACAGTATATCCCTGACAAATCCTATGTATGGGCACAGTTTTAGGTGAAGAAATGTGCTTTGCCCCCATTAACTTAAATACAGTGGCATTATCACATGCTCATGGGATGCTTATTCCTGGCCTGTACTGTTCCCTGGAAGGAGTGAAGGAATAATTGCTGTGTACAGAGCTTAATTTACATGATTGTCATGACTCCACAGAATATGGAGAAAAGGGGATGGTGTCTGCTAGGTGACTGGAGAGGGACCGATAGATGGTTGCACATAGTAAGAGATGGGCATAGTTTCACTGCAGGAAGGAACCGCAGGTTGTATGTAGGAATGAAAGTGATCTGTGGTAAAGATAGATCTCTTGAGGTAAAGGAGGTTGTCTTTGGGTAAGGGGAGGAGTTTGTCTCATATAGCTTCTGTGCTTGGATTAACCTGATATTTAACTAATAGGTTATACTGCTTCAAATTACTTAATCTGTGTCGCTCTATCAAGTGTGAACAAGCACTGAATGAGAAGAATTTGGTTTTTTGAGGGCTGTTTCAGAGAGAGTTGCTTGTAAACTAGGTTGTTAACTAAAATCTGAGAATATGCAGGGGAGCATGAGGGAAGTGCCAGGAGGAAGAAAGCAGTGGCTTTGAAAAGGGAAGTAAAAGGCAGCTGCTTTTGCTGGCAGCCAGGACTTTTGCTAAAGCTAATAGTGTAACTTAAATCCCGTTTTGTTTTTAACAATTTCCAGTGTTATCTAAGTGTTTTAAAAAGCCAGTGTTCCCCGTGTATATTGTCTTGACTCATGTCTGCTGTGAACCCCCAAGTCAGCCAGCATAGTTAGGTAAGTTCTAATTTACCTGTCTTATGCTGCACCCCTGATGTTGGCTTGAATCATGAGTGGGGCAAGGAGCTTCAGGAGTGGTACTGACTTATGGAGTTTTCAGTTGTCCTTTCCCTCCCTCTTTCCTTTGTGCCGGAGAAACTATTTATATGACCATTCTAGAACTGGATTTCAGATCCATTTAAACTGATCCAATTTAAATTGCTCATTTCTAAAAAACAATAGTCAACAGCTTTTCTTTTCTGTGTTTACAACTTGGCCCTGCAAACATTTGTCCAAACAACTATAAGAAGGCAATGTGCTGCAGGAACAGGAAGGAAGGGGAATGCTTAAATGCCATTGCCATGGAAGCTGAATGATACTGGATGTGACGTGGCTTGTTACAGCGGTATATTCTGGTCATCTCTTCAAAGATACAGCCCTGCAGTTTTAAGAAATGGTTTCTTAGGCAAAGGGGAATAACTAATGCAAACCTGTAGCTGCAGTGCTGGAAGAAAATGGAAGAAAACATTAATGAATCCTTATGTGCGTAGTTTGGCAAACTGCCAAGCATACAGACACTGTGGGATAATGTGATCAAGAACTTGGTGATTTGTAATAATTTTGGCTCTAGCTTTACAATACAAAGTGTTCAGCAGTAGTATTTGCTTAAAGTGTTTGTGTGTTTGTGGTGGGGAAGTGGAGCCTCCAGTGGATGCTTAGAACCATCCTGACCCTTAAAGATCAGGCTGTCAGTTCTTCATAGCTCAACGTGTAATAACTGATTGGCAGGTGTAAAGCACTGCCTCCCGGAGCGATAATCACTTCTGATCCAACAGATCAGAATAGCAGCTAAGCAGCAGAAAGCACCCGCTATTATCCGGTTACAGCACATGGAGTTTCCACTGGTATTTTTACTTCTGCTTTTGACAGGGAGGCAGGCAGGCCACTGCCGATCTTACGTCATATCCTTCTGCTCTGGTCTGCTGAGGTGATGTTTTATAGCTAAAGTGTGTGCATACGCTAGGATGTTTTGCTGAATAACACTTGCATGATGACTGTTGCTGTTTCAGACTCTAGATGAGTATTGTGTTGACTAATTGCACCAATCTTGAAGGCTTCTTTTTTTTGTCCTCTTTGTATAGGAAGCTGCAGACAAGATCTTGATGTGGAGTTGGCATTAATGTAGGATTGTTTTTTGGTTTTGAACAGCATCATAGTTAATATTTGTCTTTGAACACGTTCAAGACCTCATGAGTACTTCTAGGCTCTCTGAGAAGACACTTTACTCTCCTTTGAAAGTAAAGTAGAATTTTCCCAATAACCATGTAATTGGAGTTTCTTGAGTAGTTAGCTAACCAAAGATTGGGAAACAGATAGTCTACTATTTTGAAATCCCTGAAAAGGCAAGTGAACAGCCGCAATTTCCTAAGACAGCCTTTCATTAGAAATACTTCCTAATAAAGATTTGGAAGTAGAGTGTAAAAGTAATTGCTCTGAGGCATTGCTAAATAAGTGCTTGTTAAATGTTAACCTTTTCCTACTGTAAGAACTTCATGTTTCTAAACAGAAACCCTCATCCCTCCTCTCTCTTTTCCCCATAGCTTGTTTCTGTAGAATTGTTCCCAAATTGCTGTGCACTTCATGGTCCTGCCTCTTGTCTGTTGTTCTAGCTTGGCGATTGTTTAGATGCTGGGGAAAAAAAAGCCAAGCGTTTATCAAAAGGTAGTTATTTTTGTCTGCAGTTTAACCTGGCTTGTCTTCAAGGGCTTTGTGGTGGTTTTGATGGGAAAGAAGTTAAAACAAAAACCTAAGCAAACTTTCCCTGAAAAAGAAGGTATGCCAAGTGTTTATGAAGTTCATGTCACTGCTGTGTGACGTCAGTAAATGGCAGCACAGCAAAACACTGAACTTGAGTCAGTTTGGTGTAGGCATAAATCATTTCTTGTTTCTGTCTTGCCTGAGGAAATAGACTGTTTTCTTGTCCACTACAGACATAAAATAGCTTAAATTGCAGCAAGAATATTTCAAGGCAGATGTTAGGCAAATTTTCCAGTGGTGATGATAATGAAGCATTTAAGTAGATTGCCTGGGCGACATTAAGAGGTTTCCATCGCTGGATGCCTTTAACACATAAAGTCTCTCAGGAATGTTACAGGTATGCTGTTTGGGCGACTGAATTAAATGAAGTCCCTTCTAATTTTAGTTTGATTATAATTTTTAAGTAGGTTGGGTCATGACAAAGTTGGCTGAGAAGAATGTCAGTTGGGTTGGGCTAGCTAAAGAGTTCTGTTGACTCAAATCGACTCTACTGTTTTTCTGATTTAAAAATCTCTCATGACTCAGGCTGACAATTTAAGAGAGTATTACTAGCTTCTTAAAATGAGTTGTAAACACAGATGTTAGTTTGTAAAAGATGGATTCTAGTAACTTTAAAACATTGTAGAATTGCAGTGTGCAGCTTGTATTGTACAGCTATTACTGCTTTGGCAAAACTGGGATCTAAGACCTATGTGTTAAAGTCAGATAAACAATCTACATCAAAATTTTTAAATAAGTGATGATTTTTCAGAGGTAGTATTTCATGTTAGTTTGCCATTGTGCTGTAAGGATACCATTCCCTTGTCCCTAGCTGCTAGATCAGTTCATTTATAAAGTCATAAGGTCCAGATAGCCAGCTGTCTTAAGGACATGCTTCACAGGCTCAGGTGTTGTCTGAGGTCTGCAGAGTCCCACTGAAGGAAGGCAAGGTAGTCTAGTTACTGATTGTAGAAGTTGACATCTGTCCTTTCCCCCAGATTGTCTTTTCTGTATTCAGACCAGCAGACTAACCACTCTGGAGACAATGTGGCAGGGAATACAATAAAAAAAAATTAACAAATCATAGTTGGAGCTTGTGAGATACTGTAGTTCGGTGATGACAAATAATTTGTCAGAACTTTTTTCTGTTCCTTTCTTTGTCAGGCTGCCCACAGTGCCAGACCCTCTGTGTGTGATGGTCTTGGACGTCCTCAGTGGGGTACAGAGGTCTCGCTGAAACTGCAGTGTTTCCCATCTCACAATTGCTGTGTTATCGCTTCATATCTCAGTTACTGTTGTCTTCCATTTAATCTTTTAGATTCACCTCTACAATGTCAGTTTATTGCTAGTCTAGTTGCAGGGGGTGTTTACATGTTCTGTAAGCTAAAAAGCTGCCAGGAGCAAAATAACAGTTTTCTTCCTATTGTTATCTGACGGTCTGTCTTGCTTTATCAGTAGATAATAAGTTTCTGTCAAGATGAGACACTAATCCCATAACAGTAATTTAAGTCAATCATCTAATTTTGTGTACTGGGATTTTCACATCAAAGACAGTTAATTCCTCAAGTTATAAACCACTGAAAATATGAACAGGTTGGGGGTAGCCCAGGGGTGTGTGGGAGAGTAGGTTTGGAAAGTACTGACAGGTAACAAGTGGATAAAAATGAAATGAACACTTCCGGGTCCTTATTTGTTGATACCAGTTGTGTAAAAGGGACCATGGTCAGTGCTTCCAGGCCAAAGAGCGTGTGAAGGAATGTGTGCAGCCTGGGATAATCTTTGAACACAACAACAGTGAACGGTAGTCAGTCTCGTAAGAGTGCTAGAAAATGAGCTTCTCTCATTCTTATTTCTGTCCAGAAAGCTATTGTCAAATTAAGAAGTCTGTTATGAGATTTGACAGGCATTTCACTGAAGACACCAACTTTGATGGCTCCAAGTTTCCAAGGGTGAAACACTGGAAGAGGAGAATCAGTCATGTGTGTGCATGTATGTTCCAGGCAAGCCTGAAAATACAGAACCGTAAAAACTGGGCATTTGAGATTGTAACAATATGCCTGTTTTTCAGTTGTTTTCATGAATCTATATCATGCCAGCAGTGTTAAGTAAGGCAGAAGTTTTCCTTAAGTACCTCTTTTTGTCTGTGGAGGCTTCAGCAGTTCTAGAGTTAATATTTTCTTTTTAGTTAAAGCTTCTACTCCTTGGGGCTAGTACTGTATATCACCATCATATGGTTCCTTTTCCAGTTAGGAATATGCCTCAGCATTTTTTTTTAATGTAGGCTGACATTTTACTTAACTCTTAAAACCTCTCTTACTGCTTAAAATTCACATTTGTAATTCTCTATTATATACCAAATTCTTTTGAGTTCTACCAAAAATCACAGCAGACTTTGTACAACTTACTTGCAACTGTCCCTGAGCTATAGGTGCTATTATTTTGAGAACTACTGGATTTGTAATTGGCTTGTTCAGAGTAATTTTAATTACTACAGAAGAATGTTTAGACTACTGATACTGAAAAGGAGTATAAATCTTGTAACACTTCTAGGATATTTTTGTTGTGCTTTATTGTAGTTGGAGATTAGAATTTAAAAATATACAAGCCTGAATGTGTGAATGAACTGAGATGGCACAGAGGAAAATACTAGGTTTAGAAGTCATGGGAACTTTCTCAGTTATGTTGTAGGATTTGTATAATTTTGGGGGGTAGGATACTAAAATAGATTGAAGATTTTAATTGGTGCAACATGAAAGATGGTAACTGATATGCAGAGAGTTGTTTTATGCAGTGTGTGTCCCCGCCCCCAGAAGATGTGTAATGGGCATACGTGGGGCTGATACTCCTAAATTGCTATTACTCCATTAAAAATGTCCTTGTCTGTCTTCACGGCACTGATTTTAATACAAAAAATTGAGTATTTCTTGCTTTCTAACTCATTGTTCAGCGGATTGTGTACTAATGTTCATGCTAGTAATAGAGTATTGAGTTCAGCAGCAAAATTCAAAAGCAAAGAAAACTTTGCCTGCGGTGAGTGGTGTCTCAGATACTGACCATTTTTTAAACAGGCAGTCTTAGGAAGATCATTTTTGTTGCAAGTAATGCCACTGCTGTATTGCCCTGGCATGGTGCTGCTCACAACTGTGTTCTAGAGGCCTGTTACCCATGTGTGCTTGTCAGAGCTGATATGGTAGGTGATGCCAAAAGTTCAGTTAGCCCAGTGCCCCGTCTCTGACAGTAGCCAATAGTCAGTGTCTACTGAAGAGTCTAGAATGGAGCAAATGTATAGGGTGGTCCATTGCTGGAACAGTATCTCAGCTTCAAACAGTTTTTGGCTGAGAAGAAACTGAGCTTACATAATAACAGTAGTTATGATGTGAAGGTGTCCTGTATGTTGTTGGAGCCAGCATGCAAGTATGGTGGGGGTAAAAAGATGGTTCTCCCTGCACACCTCCCCCTGCCCCACACCCCCAAGGCCTAGAGTAGTCAAAAATACAATATTGTATTTCTATATCAAATGTCCTTTTCATGTCAGAGATACAATAGTAAGATAATCTTTTTGTTTTCTTGCGTATCTGTCCACCTTTCTATTATGTATAAGAATATGTACGTTTCTTTTGTAGCCACGTCATGAATACTTTAATGTCCCAGTGTACTAAATGGCTTCATTCATCATGCATGCAGAATTTCAGAGGAGATAGACCTGTGACTTACTCATGACAGAACATTATCATCAGCTTGGTGAATCCAGTCATCTTGAATCTAATAGAATGCCACAACCATTCTCTGCTGTTGTACTTTCCTCTCCCCTGTGTTTTACAGTGTTGTCTTGTCACGTGTCTCATTTCAACAAAACTTCTGCTTGTTGGCATATGGTTTAACTTTTTTATTGTGTGTAAGCTTGAGTCTTATGCTTAAAAGTTCTGTGGAATTTTCTGAGCTAAACATCTATATACTGCAACAACTATACTGTAACATTACTTGACCTGTATTTATCTTTCAAATAAGTTGTGGTGGTATTTAAACATACACTTAAAATGTGTAGATGAAGTTAGTATTTACAGAGAAACTAGTGAAGGAGTAGTAGTATGTGAAATGTGGATACACACAAGTATTAAATGATATTACACACAATTCTACACAGACCTTGCATCTTAAAGATGCACATACCAGTATCCTTTTCTGAGACTGGCATGATAGCGTGACTTACCTTATAAAGAGCACGAAGGCAAATTGATAAGGACAAAGAGAATGACTTCAGTAAATCTGAAGTTACAGCATTTGTATTTAAATGTTCAAAACAGTCTTGTGAGGAGTTGAACAATTGCTGCTACTGAAGAAGAGAACAAGTTCATTGCTTTACAAATGGTTAGGGTTGGAAAGATTAAGTCTGTTAACAGCATACTTGAAATATGTGTCCTTCAGTTGGCATTTCCAGTTTTAAGTGCAGACTACCTTGTATGTCAGAGAACTGCCATGAGGATGGATGAGAAGTACCTTTTAATTACAAAGTGTGGGCAGAGTGGGAGGGCATGTATGACATCCTCTGCCTAGTAGAAGAGAATAATTTGTAACCTAAAACCAGTGCCGTTTTTGAAAATTCTTTAGTTAGCAAGGAGGTAGTTACTGAGATGAACCGCAAACAGCTAGTTCCACGTACTATATGTGGTAATGCACTACATTTCAAATGTTAAACTGACATAAAAATGGGAGATTTAGGGGATTAGACAAAAGATTTGGATTGGATTTGCAGCATTCTGAAATCTTAGAAAACAAGATCATAGGAGTGGTTTTCCATTTCCAAGTTTGCCTTTTTTCTGTAAGACATTAACAGTGTGTTTGAATGTCTGGTTAATGCTGCTTTAGCCTGCATTATTTCATGCCTATTGGCTTAAAATGCTGTGCATTGAGCTGTAATGAGATGCTGGTTTTCTTGTTATCTGTATACAGCTGCTTGCTTCTAAATGACTAGGTAATGAATTAGCTTTCCTGGCATGTTTGAAATAAAGTATTGCATGCACTTTTGTCTCATGTGAATGACTTTTTTTCCCCTCATCTGTATTGTGATATATTTCAAATTTGCATTGTTTGCCTTGGGTGATTCTGAGCTGCAGGTAGTGTATGATACTGCAGAATGTCTTCCATAACAATTGAATGAAATGTTTGACACTTCCTAAAACAAATAATGTGAACAAAACATAATATAATTCATTCTGTATGTTCCTTAGAAGTCATAATTGATGATAAAATTATTCCTCTAGCAAAATACATTAGCCTTTAGGTGTTCCTTTTGAGATGATGTTGTACATGTGCATGTAAGAAGGCATACCTGCCTGGAGGTTACTGCTGTAGTACTAAAAATTTAAAATATTTCTGAGTTTTACTGGTGAGGTGTCTGTGGACAATTAGCCAATGTCCTTGAAATACCTTGGTTTAAATTCATTGTTAGCCAATGACCTTGATTTACTTGAAGAAATTTAATCTTTATTTAAGTATATGCCTGTTGAAAATTACCTACAACTTTGAATTGGCAGTGGAGACAATAATACTAAACTGCTGTAAAGATGGTAGCAGCAGTGCACTGTATTTCTTCATAGCTATTGAGCAACATTTTGTTAGGTAATATTCCTGTTTCACCTCTGAGTAACTGTAAGTGTCCACTGCTGTCTAATCAATTTAAAACTGTGCAAGTTATTTTATTACAAATATTTTCAAGACCCTGAAATGCTTGAGAATTTATATTCTGTTTGAATACTCATGAGTCCTGTTGCTATAGTTAAGAATGCAGGATTTTTTTTTTTTTTTGTGAGTAAAGCACTTTAAGTTGGTGGATTGGGGAGACACGTCCTCTAAAAGGAATGCAACAAAGTAATCTGGGAATATAATATGGCAGGTTATATTAAAAATGCTACATAGCCTTTTCTTCAATCAGTGTCTCCTTTTTGGGGGATTTATGTTAAAATACAGACAGAAATCTTAATCTTGTCATCCTGTCTGGCTTTATCAAGGTCACTGCAGTTGTAAGAATATTTAAATACTGCATCAGTGAGAAAAAACTCACTACCAAATGTGTGTGTTTGTGTGTATATATATACATTTAAAATAGGCCAAGTATCTTGTTTCCAGTTTTAACTTGCCTTTTTCTTGCAATTTCTTATTTGCTGCTGTGTTTTGGAAGCCATCTCAAAGTGCTCAGAGGTGGCCTGTTCCAAGCAAGCACTGACTTACTTTCAAATGAAGTTGCCTTTAAAATACCATGGCTTGTTCCTTCAGTATTAAATCACCTTATACATGAACTGAATGAGGATTATAAACTCGATCATTTTGTGCTGCTCAGTCAAGGTTGATAGAGACAATGTTCTGGTGTTATTTGCAAGATGTAAGGCATTTAATTATGTATTTTACTGACAGATTTTTTTTTTCTAATAAATATTTTGAAAGCAGTTGAGAAATAACTTGTTTGCTGCCTTAACTATTATCTGCCTTTTTTTGTGCTTCATGACATGTCTTGTTTTAGGATGCTAAAGTAAGTTTATTTGTAATCTGGATACTAAAGCTGTTTATGTTTCCATAAAGACACAGTATCCCTTTTTATTTACTATGATATTGTTAATAATTATGGAAAAGGACAGCCTAATGTTTCTAATTAAACTACTATTTCTTTTCAGATGCTATAGGAATAGTGAATACAAAACTGATGATAACCCTTCGGAATTTTGTATTAAACAGCTTGCTCTGAATCTAAACAAAGCTTTGTAAGATTAGAATTAACTTAAAACTCTATGCCTGGTTTGGGATAATACCAATTCCAATCCTGGCAAAATTCCTCCACTTCTGTAGGAGTCAATTTATTGACACCAGGTGTACCAAGGTACCTTGACTCAGTCTTATGAACTAAGCGTGAGACCAGTGTAAAAACTCTAGACCCTTTCTAAAGAGCTTAAGGGATACTGTATCTTAGTTGCATCAGTCATTTCATTCATCAATTTATTCATTCTTCCCTAACAGATTTTTGAGATGCATGAAACAATTCACCACAAAAATCACTGACTCCATCGCAAGATGCTTCCCCATCCCTCCCCAATACACATCTCTCTTACTGAGTTGTGATTTGTTCCCTGCTGGTACCTCTGAATTGCTTTATTTTTATTACGCTTAAGGGCAATAAAATCTACCAGCTATTCCTGTGAACCATGACAAGCTAATTAACAGCTCTTTGAAAAGTGCAGCTAATACCATGTTTGCAAACTGCAGTACTTTTATATTTTCATGTCTTTCAGCTTTTCTTTTTTAATTAAGCTTTCATACTAACTCGTGTATGGTTCTGTTCAGTAGAAGCACAGGGTCTATTTACCACTGTCTCAAATTTTCCCTCCATAGGAAGCAGAGACCCCACGTAGTGTACTTGAAGAAATTGGATTGACATAAATCTTCACTTCAGCTGATGACATCTCAGTGTTTCATACTGTAAATGTTCACTGCCTTCATTGTAATGTTTAGCTAATAGTGCAAGATGCTGTTTGTCAGTATTACTGTTTTGCTAAGCTGCTTCATTCAGGCCTACAAGAAAAATACTCCTCTGAAAAGGGAACAAGAAACTAAAGTCCAAAAATCATAAATGAAAGGGAATTAGATTTAAATTGACTCAGTGTCTCCCTTCACTGCATTTATAGGAAAATTGCATTTGACTTCAGTAAGTGTACTGTTTTTTATAAGGGAACTTGACTTCAGGAAATAAATGTATCATCATGACATAGCATATCTAAATGACAAGAAACTACATGGACAACTCCAAATGTTATGGTGTAGAAATTGTGTTTATGCAACCAAAGACTTTTGTTCATCTACATTTTAGTCACCACTTGTGATAATTCTGCTTATTTCAGTTGATGCATAAAGATTGGAAATAACCTGTTTACTACTGAATTTGTCATTATACCAAAGAATCCTGTTAGGATCTGCATATCAAACTGGTAAAAACTGTTAAGGTGATACTGCCTTTTGCAAGAAAACTGCGAACTGATCAGCTCACTTAAAATGAAGGTGTACTTAAGCGTAGCTACCTTCAGCAAAACTGTGCAGGTTACTATACTAAAAAGGGAATGCATGTAGTAAAAAAAAAAAAAAAAAAAAATCCAAATAAGGAAGCTGGTTTTAGGTCTGCTGTTAGCTTGCTCTGACCACAAACACAAGAAAGGAGGTAGGCTTTCTGACCGGGTAGAGAGGTGCATCATGAAAATTGGATATTTTTGAAGATGGGCAAGAAGGAGCTTTACAAAAGGGACTTTGTATTATTTTTCTTTCCAACTTTACAAATTAATTTGTATTTATTGGTGTCTTCTAGTTAGGCTTTAATGGGTGTATAGGTACCTTTAAACTGCCCCTTCCCCTCCCCAAAGTGTCAGTGTTACTTTAACTGCTCTTCTTGACTTACACCTTGAACACGTGGCCCATCCCTTACGAAACTCCTGCGTGCTGTGCAGTTGAACCAACTCATTTGCAGTGAGAGCTTTTAAGTATTAGATTTAGATTCACTGCAAATCATGTGAAGTGGTATCAAGGAATATTTTGACACTTCTAGCAGACTTTCAGTAATTATAAGCTAAACCCGTTTCTCTCGAGGAGATGCGACTGGTGTTGGAGGAGGTAGTGCCCTGCTTGGGAGCAGCCAGGTTCTGCGGGGCGGCTGCATGGTCCCTGAGGAAGCAGGGCTGTTCCCCTCCCCGCCTCCCTCCAGGAGCCAGTGTTTGGGCTTCTTCGCTTGAGTCGGTAGTGCCACGTTTTCACAAAACGTAGCTTTGGCGTTGTTGCTGGAAGTGCTGGTGCAGCGCTAGCGTTAAGCTTTGATGCAGCCAGCTGGAGAGCTAGACTGTGGGCGTGATGCCATCTAGGTTAAATTTAACCTGCCGGGAAGGGCTCGGTGTTGCCACTTGGAAGTCCCCTGAGCCAGATCCCAGTGTCAATGCTCCTGGCAGGGGAAGGGCCAGCTGGGGTGGGTCTGCAGGCTTCTGTGGCTGTGCCAGGGTAGGGGCCGGCCAACTTGCTGGGTTAGAGTTTGTCTGCTTACGCCCTTCCTGGGATTTAAACCAGATGGCTAGAGAGCGGTTTTACCCTAGGGCACACAAAAGCAGTGGTTCGCCTCTCCCCAGCGCACAATGTGCAGGGGTAGAGGAGGATAAAGTGGTAGCAGAATGACCCTGTGTGCAAGGTTGAAGTGGTAAAATTACCTTAAGTCAAACCTGAAGCAATTTTGTGTGTATTAAACATGTTTTTAAAGTTTACAGTCACTTGTATGTGCTTGGCTGGATTAAGCTTTGTTGTGATCGTGACAAATAAACTATTTGACCTCTGTCTGTCACATTGGTTTAGTTGTAATAAATGTCCATTTTTACACCATTGCTGTGTGTTTATATGTAATTAGTTCTGGTATTTTGCAGAGGAAAGAAGAGGCTACTCAGTGCTAGCGTAAAAATAGGGAAATTTTATTACAGTGCTTAACCTGTTCTCAAGCACTTTATTAAAAAATGTGTGAGTATACTGTGTCCAAGATTAGTTATTTACATCCATTTAAATTGTACAGAAAGCAATAAATTAGCAAGTTCTTGGAAGGCTTACCACATTAAACATGAAATTTATTAAAGTGGATGTTAAATTGATGCGGTAGTACCACTTCATTTGAAAATTAAAACAAACCACATGTAGAGAGAGTGTTCTGGATAATACAGACTGGATATTCAGTTCCTTTGTGGAATTAGGAGCAAGTCAAGTCAAGGCAACGTTCACAGTCCTAGTCTCAACCAAAAGCTGCTCAGATTAAGCTGTTCTCCAGCTTTCTAAAAGAATGGAACTGGTTGATGTTATCAGGAAAAGCATGGGGAAAACTTACTTACCATCTTAGGGCATTTCTTGTATGTAATAAAATTTTGTTTCTTCAGTTTCCTGTCTTCTGGGGAGGGGGTAGGGGGAAGCTAAAGCATCTGAATTTCTGGATTGTTTAGGCAAGGGATTGTTGGCTTCAGCACCTCCCTCACTGAACCTCCGTCGTTAAGAGGCCTTCCTAAACACCTGCTGTTGCTTTTGGTTAAGGCCATGCTGATGGTCACCCTGGGGCTGCCTTTGTGAAGGGGCCATGGGCCATGCTTGTAAGGCTTGCTTTGTAATCTGTTTCCTAGTGCTCACCGAAGTGTAACTTGTCAATGTTGTATCTTTTTAATCAGGGACAGATACCAAATTCAGCTGATACATCAGTGCTGAATAGAAGGATATGTGGAGTAATAGGGGTTTATTTTAATTACAATGAACTTACAGGGAAAGTAAAATCAGCTGCACTCTTTAGACGATGCAAGAAAGTAAATTAAGCTTTTAAGTTATTAACTAGCATAGACTTTCACGTTTTGTAAGAAGTGCTGATCCAGGACAGGAAGCAATAGCATCTTTAAGCAGGCTCTTGCATTTCTTTTGTAAAAATGTTACTTAGCGCACGGGAACGTCACTAGTAAACATTACGCTGAATGTGGTAACACAAAACTGCATCTGAGAGAGACGCGTGCTCATCAAAGGACATAAAGCTGAGTGAGCGGTTACCTGAGCTGCATTTCAGCCCCTCTGCCCCGTAAGTGAGGGAAGGCAGGTCTTTTCGTGTGTGCTTGTTCCCCTGCCATAACAAACGGAAGCCTCGCATTCAGCACATGGCTGTGTGCCCCCAGGACGGTACAGGCAGGCAGGGAAAGCGCAGGGAAGCGGCCGTGCTGCGGCACGGGGACAAGCCCCCTTCCCTCACGCCCAAGTGCGGCTGGGCCGAGGTAGCACCCGGGCCTGCAGGAGCTGCTGCCGCAGCTGTCATTACTCCCCTCCTGCCCCTGGGAAAAGGCGATCTTACTGCCCAGCGCGGCTGCGTTCCGGGTGTGAAATGAGCTCTCCGGCAGGCCCTAACCAACTCCTGGCAGCTCTGTGTGAATGCCTGCTTTGGTAACCACCCATGAAGCACCTCTGTGATCCTTGCCGAATTCACAACTGGAATAAAAGAATGCTGAAAGCCACTGCTTTTGAGCAGTCAGTAAAAACAAACTAAAACTTGGCCAATATCAGTTCACTTTATAAGGTCCTTTCATGTGGAATACGCAGAGTAACACGCAGTGAGAACAAGCTACTCCTTGCAAATTTAAATTCTTTCTGTGTTCTTCCGGGGCTTCTCCCCTTTGGAAAAAGAAGAACTAAGCTTAACATTTGAAAACTTTCAGTCTCTCTGTCTTCAGAATAAATAGCTCACTCGGCTAATAAGGAAACACAAAACCATGCGTATAACACTACTTAAGATTATGAAGACGGGAAACAATACTGCAATAGAGGAACTCTGAAGTTAGAAAACTGGTTGGATTCCAGGTTTCATGCTAACAAATGCAAACTAAACGTCAGAGCTACAGCACTCAATTCCTGCGTAATAAACAGACAGCATGTGAGAGTGAATGACAATTGCAGCTACCAGTCCTACACTGCACAGGTACAGCCAGTAAGTTTGGGTCCAGGCCTCAAGAAAAAAAAAGCTGAAGCTTCAGCCATTATAGTAGCAGAAATAAAGTATATTTCAATTTTTACATGCATCTCTGAGCAAGTCTTTTTAAGAACTTTTTTTTAAAAAAACCAGCAGCTCAGCTTCCCAGATCCCATTACAAAACTGTGGAGACAAGGAACCTAATTACCTGTGGAATTCTCACGCGGGTCTTAGTTGGCACTTGGTTTCTAATCCTACTCTGGCCTGCTTTGCTTATTTCACCCAACTGGTCCGAGGCTCCCACCGCCCATTCCACCCCTCCTGTTTGAGCTCGGCAATTGATTTCGCTCAGACAATGCTCAGCCGGAGCCCGCCGCGCGACACAGGACACACGAAGTACTAGAGAGAGCCTTAAGTCACCTCTTCCACCCGAGAGCCTTAACCAGCAGGCTCGTTCAGCAGCAGGCATTGGGGGACGCACGGCAGCACCCGCGAACGGAGGCTGTTGCTGGCCTGCCGCTGGTGCAGCTCAGCAAGTCGGGAATGCCAGTTCAATTCTGCTGCAGGGAACCATACCAGGGTTCGCCACATTCTGCACCAGGGACCCAACTAGACGAGTGAGCATCTATGAAAGAATAGAAACCTCGGGGAAAATCTGTCTGTAAGGTCTCGTCAGAAAAAGATGCATTAGGAGAAACTGGCGGTCACAAATTTCTCAAATGTAATTTAAAACTTAGTGCTGTCTATGCTTTGAAATACGCCTTTCAAACAAAGTTATTATTTCAAAAGTTATGCTATTAAATTACAATTCCTACATCTGTTAATAACTAAAACATCTAATCAAATTAACTAAGCTACAATTCTGCCTACAGTTATGACAATATATAGTGAAAGTCGGGTTTGAACTGAACATCAATATATAGCACTTTTGTTGTATTACTCCATATTGGACAACAGTTACACATGAAAGAAGGAAAATGTATAATCAGCATGCTAGGTGCAGTATGCATTTAGAAAAGCAAAAATATATATATTATATCCAGAAGCAATGTTCATTCACTCCTAACTATCCTGGGGGAAAAAACATTCCTGCTGTGAGGAACGCTAGCATAAGGTTTGGATACCCGGATTTTCTACAGGACTACGTTAAATTGTTGGAATCGTAAGGAGTAACTATTTGGGAGCACTTCATGCCTGCTTTAGGCTTCTAACTTAGGCGGTCTGAACTGCACTCGAGGCAGGAGCCCGGGTTCTTTGGAGAGGCTGAAGAGAGGGAGGGATCTGCAGCCCGTTCAGGGCACCTGCACCTTCACTGCCACAAAGCACTCGCTCCAAGCGTTGGAGGACGCCTGCGTGCCAAGTAAATACCTGAGGTTCAGCAGTGTGAAGTACAGTCCATCTAACAGCACAACTCTTTCATCAAAAGGTGAAGAAATATTTGTAAGGATTTATCTAATGGCAGGTGCGTCGCTAATACAGCTGTCATTTCAGAAAGCTTTTCTGCCGATAACTTCCTTTTTATGTACCCTACCCTACTCTCCACCTTGACCGTAGGGAAGCCAGCCCAGTAAGGTGCCTTCAGCTGTCTGTAAAAGAAGCCTAAAAAGGCTTTAAGTCAAGTCCTCCTCTCTCAAAACCCTTAAGTACTGTTTCAGGTGTAAAACCTTCGGTTTCTTTAGCCGCTCTGCAACCATCTTGAGCCTTCACAACTACATCTTCGGTTACCAGATGGACACTTTTCCACCATTCCATCACAGGTTAGGCAGGTTGTTTTCAACTACAAATGATATGCCACCAAGACGTACGCAAAAGTATTTTCTATCCTCACTCAAGGATTACAAGTGCATGGTCTCCGCTCTTACTTGGGGATTAAGGTACTGAATAAATGGATTGTTCTTCCCTGTCCTTCCGACTTGGTTTTAATCTACTGCAATCCCTACAGGCAATTAGCTCAGCAGCTCAGTCAGGGGAGAGAGAAAAATCCAACACTTATGACCACAAAGCTCCTACTGGGCAAGTATTGTACAATCAAACAGTGATGTCTTCTGGATCCCTTTTCTCCAACTCATAACATGATTATATTTACTTTGTCTAGAAAGAGATTTCCCATAAACAGACGGAAAATCTAAATGGCAGTCTTCTATACAGACTTCAATTTGCAGTATGCTGTGGTGTGAATTTACAGCACACTGGCTGTTCTGTACTAACTCCTTACAGGGACAGTAAACACTTAACGCACACGTAACACAGAAATAAGCATGTACCAAATAAGCTTTACTTCTCTTTCTATTTGTACTCGGTATGCATCCAGATGTTGCAGCAGTTCAGAGGGACAGAGTAGCTAGAGTACTTGACATTCACACCTTATGTAGGACTTAAAACTTAATTTTCTGAAGCTTAGCACACAATAAACTAGGTTCCTTTATTAGGAAGAAACGTTTTAATGTGCAAGAACACTTTATTTGAAACTCAAATATATCTGGTGCCCTATCAGAAAGATTTCTTTGTCAGCTCTATGTTTGATCAATTAGCAATTTCTAAAAGTAATTCTCACTTTGTTTTGGGAGTTTCGCTATTTTTTCCTCTGCTGCTCGATCTTTTTTTACCCCTGCTCCTGGATCGAGAGGAACTCCGACTTCTGCTCCTACTGCGTGTTCGACTATGACTTCTGCTGCGACTGCGGCCTCTCCTCTTCCTCCCCCTGCTGCGAGACCTCCTCCTTTCTCGACTTCTTGACCTTCCAGATCGGCGCCTTCTCTTGTTTTTGCGGCGATTCTTTTTTCTCTCAGATTCTCCATTTCTCCGGTAGGAATGATCTGGGCTCGGGCTGCCCCTTCTCCTTGACCGGCTGTAATAGTCATCACGATGGCTCGTTCTGTTTCTCCTTTCAGAGTTTTTAGACAACTGATTAGTCCGTTCAGGAGAAATACGTATGTCTCTATTGGCCTCCCAAAACTCATTGTTTGGATTTTTGAATACATGAAGAAAGTTGCAGTGTTTCCCTCTTGGACACTTCTGCCTTTCAAATAAGCCTGCAACAGATTAGGGTTTGCTTTTTTATGAACCAGACCTGTTAAGTCTCCCTCTTCATTATAGACCTATTGGAAGGAAACTCAATAAACTGAATTTTGCTTCTTCAAACAGAAAAACATGCATCTGACCACCTACCAATTTAATTCACTTAAGATCAATTTTCAATATGTACTCTTCTTGGAATTAACTTAACAGCTATGAAGGTTTTAGCTTAAAACAATTTTCATAAATAAATTTACTACCTTAATCTAGGAATGTAAATATAGATAAGTCAAATGTGATAGTTACTGCTAAGAACTGTTGATGGTTTAGAAACCGCTGTTGCTTTTTGAAGACATAAATTAGTACTTCCTGTAGCTTCACCTTAAGATTATTATTTGCAAAGCTAGGATCCAAACTTTCTTTTCCAGTCCAAGGTAAATCCACTAGAACAATTCAGACACTTAGGTGACATGGTATGAATGTTCCCTTTCTTTCCTAGTTCTACACAAGCAAGTTAGCGTATTTGTCTTCCAAACAGAAATGAACTACAACATGAGGCAGACCCGAAGGCTACAGGCTAATTCCCTCTTTTTCACTTCCGTAAGTACTCTTCCGATAACACACATCTCTTTTCCCAGTGTTTATGTGACTCACCACATATAGCAGTTTTCCATCTTGTCACAGGACAAAATTCGCAATGAAGCTGTCGGCCTGCATACCACCGTCCACTGAATAGAGCAAGAGCTGCCTGACAGTCCTTCTCCCTTATAAAAGTAAATGACACACAGCATTATCATCATACAATCATTTAAGATGTAACTTACCCAATTTAGGCTCCCGTTATAGTACGAGAATGAATCACTTGGATTATAGTGTTCATTACTGGACTTGGGAGTTAGTTCTAAAACGTGGTAAGATTGCGAGTACTTACGACTGATACTGGACATACACATTTCCTCGCAGGTGAGGCTCATAGTTGCAACTGACCTAAGGGGACGGAAACGCTGAGTTAGCATGACGGAAGGTTTATGCTATACAGCAGCTCATGCGTGCTGAGATAGCCACTGCGATTTATGACAGCTCATCAATATGAGCTTATGTATGATTTTCTTCTGAACGCTTAGTTTTAGCCAAAAAAAAAAAAAACCCGCAACATTCTCCTGGTTTATGTTTGACTGTTTCCAGCATCATGCTTTGACTAACTGTGGGACCTCTGCTTCACTTAGTCCGCAAGACAGCTTGTACTCAATTGTCTGGCACTTGTGTCTGGGCCAGCCCTACCACGCAACAGCCAAATCCTGCTCTGAAAACAAGTAGTAGTATCCTCGTGTGGAAGTGGGGGATTCATTACGGTAAGAGAATCTTTAGAGCAATTTACCTTCACAGCATCCCTGTCAGATGAGTTAGAAAAGCTGAAGTCGCTAGCTTTCACTATACAGTTCTGAAACACCTTTTCTCATACTGATGTAGCATTCAAAGTATATCTAAAGCTCTCAGAAATACACAACTGAACTTCCAAAAAGCTTGTTGCTCGTTACAAAAGATCCTGAGACAGGCAGGCCCAAGCAGGCTAGAAGCCAGTTCTCCAGGGCAGAACCATGAGCATCTGTGTGTGCACTGGATTAGGCAAGGGCTTCAGACGCATACAACACATACAACAAGCAGTTGTATAATTAAATATTACAGTATAAGCAGTCAGACTATTTGAGATAAACAGCATCAGCACCAGAACAAGCGAGAATGATTTTGCCATGGACATTTTTGGGTGGGAAAAGAAGTGTGTTTTGTCAGGATCTGTCAGATTCTGGAGTAGCTTCCCAGAAAGAAAAGAATAAAACCTTAAGCTACATTGGAAAGGGAAGTCAGCTGGAAGAGGGGTGTGTATCATCTGATTCTAAATGGTAGCAGAGACAAAGCTCAACCACAGTTAAGATCCCTGCAGCCAACACGTAATTTCTAAGCATCTCCAGTATAATGAAAATGCCCACAAGAATCGTATTACGGTTGCACAGCTGCTTCAGAAGCCAAGAAATGCCACACTAAAAGCTCTTACCCTGTTATTAGTCATAGGGACCCAAGTAATATGCAACTCAGCAGAGTTGCACAAACACCGATACAAAGTCCAGGATCTGAGTTTGATGGTAAGACAGCATTTCAACCCACACTCCACTGGGAATCTACATCCCGTCTTCTAGGATGGAGCACAGCTTGCTAATGTCCCATGAGTTAAAATACGGAGAGGATACTCCTCCAAACAAGTGAAGGTTTCTTACCTGTAAAGCTCGTTATACAACTACTGAAAATTCACTTTTTCAACTTCCCTCTTGCTTGAAATGCTAATACAATCTCAGTTCTGAGGCAGCTGACAGTAGATGGAAACAAAAGGAGAAAAGGCACTGCGTGCCTCCTGGTGACTGCAAGGAAACACTCGGGAATAGCAAGTGGAAAGAGATGCTGCAATAGATTCTGCTGCAAGGAGATTTCACCATCAAAGCTGCACATTCTGGGGCAATGTGGGATTGCTAACACACATCATTCAGCTCTGAGGCCTCCATTTGCAGGTCCCTCTTCTTCCCCCATAAGAAATCGTAACATAAATGGGAAAAGCTCAGTACAGAACATTCGGCGAAGCAAATGCACAAACTAAGGATGGATGACAAATCTCAATACCATTTACGTAACTTACCTTTTTATAATTCCTCCTACTGAAATACCTACTACCTTTTCAGTTCATTGTAAATTGATTTTATTTTATCCAACCAGTCCTAAAATGACGTTGTTTGGGTGTATACTCCAAATACATTTTGTACCCCCACTATGTCACTCCTTAGGCGCAAATACAATAACCCAGATACATTTATATTGTCTAACAGTCTTGGAGGACCCTCTGAGGCTCATCACAGGCTCAGTAAAGAAGGGACTGCGTGGTAAGCGGACTGTTGAGCAGTATGGGTAACTTGCAATACAAAAGCACAGGCTTTTATAACAGTTCAGGGGAACAAGAGAGAAGATTCACACGGAGTAAGAAAATGCAACAGCAGTGAGAAGTTTACAGGCCACATGAGAGATGCACAGTTTGCTGTAAGGACACTATATAGTTCTCTGACGTACATGGGATTTAGCTAGGGCTTGCTGGACATAATTCCTGTTAAGGCTAGTAAAACACTACTTAGGTGGTATATGTTACATATTTAACAAGCTGTTGCACTCAGATGCATACCTTGAATTGAACAACCTTCCCCACGTTCTGAAACTCGGGGAGCACGTCCTCGTAGAACTCCAGGAACTGCTGGTAGGTCTCCTCGTCACTGTACTCGAGACTCGCATCTGTGTCATAGTCATCTCTCCGGCACTGCTCCATGCCAAAAGTAATGAACATCCCTCGGACAAGTAGTGTCTTACTAGATGTTGGATAGTTATGCTTGCGAGAACACCTGGACATTTGTAGTGAAGCAAGAAAAGTGAAAAGATCAGAACTTTCAGCAGAAGATGCACTCGTTGGAACTTCAAACACTTGCCATTTTGAGTAACAGTTACTACAAAAGAAAATCCATTAGTGGAAGATCAACATATTTCAATTATTAAAACAAACCTTTTTGAAGTGAGTCTTAATGCTTCCTGCCATGCATAAATATATTCTTGCTTAAAAAAAACACGTCTGCAAAAGCTATATATACCACTCACATAGTAAGAGTTAAAGTAATTTCTTTTAGGCTACTAGGGTTAAATGTGTTCCCCATTTCTGAGGCGCTTTATGGAAAAACTACTGACAACCTTTTAAGACATTCTAAAGCAAGTCCCTGCTCTTCTTTTTGCAGACTGAACAACTTTTATTGCAGTTGTTCTCATCACATGGGGCGTGAGGAGAGGGAACGAGGGAAGGAAAGCATGTTTAGACCTGAAGTTGGATGAGTAGTAGATTGGTATTTTTCCCACTTCCAGAAAAAATGATTCTTCTAAGTAAGTCTTATCTTGATCTGCATCTTCTTGGCAGCCATAGAAGTATTAGAGCTCCCACACCATCTACCACATCCAGGCTACCTCCCTCCCATGCTGGAACACAGCTCTCCCCTACAAACCTTTAGATTCACTGAGAACATAGATGTTAGCCTCCATGTTTATTTCACTGTGCTTTATGATCTCCACTTCAAACACTTCCCCGAGCAACTGGGTCACGCACTCTCCAACACACTTCTCCTTTTCATGACATGATCAGAAAAACAGTCAGAATAGTCTACACTCTTTATCTAGCACTGGCAAAGTACAGACAAATTGGAGAGGAGTCAGGTCTCAAAATGGGCAATTACAACAACTTAAGACTTCCACATCCAGTCAGTCAGAAATTGTCTCTCACTTTCTGGCTGGCACCTTAGACTTCAAAAAAACAAACAACAAACAAAATTGCAAGCCCAAAACTAAAACCAGAGACATTTGATTTTTTTTTTTTTTTTTACATTTTAGAAGCTGCCTGCTTTCACTTTTCTGTTGAATGATAGAAATCAATATGTTATACTCAAGCAATATTGTCTGTACACAAAATGAATATAGCATATGACAGAACAAAAGGAACCCCAAAGAAAATGAATGACCCAAAATCCAGTATTACTATAAATTAGGGTTTGAATTACTGGGGAAATTAAAGCTTTAGCCAGCTTTAGCTTCTTTAAGATACAGTGAGCTTTGACAAGATTCAACAATTATTTTATTGATAACGTTGGCTCTCAATTTTTCACCACTGTGGTCCATTTCAGCTTCCAACCCATTCTTCCAGTCCTCATCCTAGCTGTACCTCAGTCCTTCAACTTACGGTCAACACCAGAGGTTAAAATGACCAGAATATGAAGGAAGCTGGTATGTGAGGAGGAGGAAGGAAGATGAAGGAGAGGTAGCTGAGATCAACAACTATAGGTGAGAGAACAACGGCAGAATATGTTGTTTCTCAGTATTTATTTACCAAGGCTATTGATAGTTCAAAGCAAAACTGATTTTTATGCAATCCATAATTAATCCAAGGAGATTACCTCCATTAAATACCGCAGAAACAAAAATACTGCAAAGATTACAAAGAACTAAACATTTGAAAAGCAAAAATGATGTCTGCCTGCAGTGAAATAGCTGGCCAAAGTTTTGTTTAGGAATTCAACACATTCCAGAACAGAAAAAAGATGTGGACTTAAAGCTTCCCTAGAGCTGAATTATCACATAATTATCCACAATATATATCATACTAAAACAAATTATTTGTAGGATAAAGAAAACTACAATAGCTGGACCACACGTGTTTCAGTGATACAAGTCAGTAAAATAGCCTTATTAGTTAATGCTGAAGATTCATGTAGTAAGTATCAGAGCCTTTCCCTGCTGAACTATTGTTCCCCCTTAACATGCACAAAAATTCAGGGATTTTCTAGCCAGATGCTGCACTTGAGTCATCATCTCTAACAGTCACCGACAAGCCTGTACTCCATGAACCCATTTATACTTCTAGCTTCCTCTATGTCCTCTGGCAACAAGTTTCACCATTTGTTTCATCTGAGAAAGTACTTTCTTCTTTTTTTAAACACTTGGGGAGACCTAATTAAACTGTTTCATAATAAAAGCAAATAATCCTTCCTATCCTACTCATGAGTTCAGTGTTCATCTGCCACAACCCTCTTCCATCATCTCTTTGAAAGCAGAGTCTAGACTAGTTAGCCACTCCTGCTACAGAAGCTGTTCCTGATCTCTGATCATCTTGGTTGACCTTCTCTGTTCTTGCCTTTTACTGTACTTCCCTTCTGAGACAGGGCACCCGTAACAGTACAAGAATGAAGAATGAAGGTATCACGCATTTAAACAGCATACAAACAGGAGAATTCTGGAAGCTACGCAACAGCTTTCCCAACTGTGCAGATGGACCTTAACCTGCTTTAGTCCATTTGAGATTTGATTTTATTTTTCAGATGATGCAGCACAGGCAAATTAGACAAGATTAAAAAAACAACATCTGACATATCAAGCCTATACTAATAACAGAAATCAAATACATTCTGTCTGAATGTATCTGTGCATGTCTCCGAGCTAAGGAAAAGTCAGTTTGACCAATGTAACCAGAATGCACCATCAATAATATGCCGTAACAACGAATAGTTCAATTCCAGCCAGGCAATGCTTTTGCTCTCAGTGACTAGTTCCACCATGAATAACAGAACCACATCCAAATATATGAAAGTAATTTACACAGCAATTTTTCTTCAGTTTGCTTATGACCTAATGAAGTTGCTTCCCTTTCATCTCTCCAAAACATTTGTATGCTGGTAAATATTCAGTTGATTACCTGTCTCCAAATCGGCAGGAACCTGTTTTAATATAGAACGGGCAATTCGCTCTGTCCTTCTCTGTTCCTATATTCTCTGGGGGCTCTGGGTTATGCCAGGTCACACCATTCTCCAGCTGTGGAAAAAACATTAAAATACACAGCAGTTAAAAAAGAATAAAGAAATGTAATGGCAAAATAAAACGACCAGTGAAATCCACACGCAATTCTGAGCATTGTGTTACCACAAGGCAAGCTGAACCTATTTTGCAGATGACGCCAAGCTGGGTGGAAGTGTTGATCGGCTTGAGGGTGGGGAGGCGCTGCAGAGGGATCTGAACAGACTAGATGGACAGGCCAAGACTAACTGTATGAGTTTCAATAAGGCCAAATGTCGGGTACTGCACTTTGGCCACAAAAATCCCCGGCAACGCTGCAGGCTTGGGGAGGAGCGGCTGGAAAGCTGCACAGCAGAGAGGGACCTGGGGGTGCTGACTGACAGCTGGCTGGACATGAGCCAGCAGTGTGCCCAGGTGGCCAAGAAGGCCAACGGCATCCTGGCCTGTGTCAGGAACAGTGTGGCCAGTAGGACCAGGGAAGTGATTTTACCCCTGTACTCAGCACTGGTGAGGCCGCATCTGGAGTGCTGTGTTGGGTTTTGGGCCCCTCACCACAAGGACATTGCGGTGCTGGAGCGTGTCCAGAGACGGGCAACGAAGCTGGTGAGGGGTCTGGAGCACAAGTGTTATGGGGGGGCGGCTGAGGGAACTGGGCTTGTTTCGCCTGGAGAAAAGGAAGCTGAGGGCAGACCTTATCGCTCTCTACAACACCCTGCAAGGAGGTTGTAGAGAGGTGGCGGTCAGTCTCTTCTCCCAAGTAACAAGCGATAGGACAAGAGGAAATGGCCTCAGGTTGCGCCAGGGGAGGTTTAGATTTGATATTAGGAAGAATTTCTTTACTGAAAGGGTCGTTAGGCATTGGAACGGGTTGCCCAAGGCAGTGGTGGAGGCCCCATCCCTGGATGTTTTTAAAAGTTGTGTAGATGTAGTGCTTAGGGATGTGGTTTAGTGGGGGACTTATCAGTACGAGGTTAATGACTGAACTAGATGATCTTATAGGTCTTTTCCAATCTAGGCGATTCTATGATTCTATGATTCTATTTTAAGCATTGTTTTACAAAGCTGCCTAGTGCCTTGGGTCTCTGGTGATAGAAACCTCTTCTTGGTAACTGTTCAGTTTTAAAGAACAAGTCTATATTCATGATTTCTTTTTAACAACAACAACAACAACAAAAAATTACTCAACTGGATGTTTTCTTTTGCTGAAGTAAAAGCTTCTTAAGATTTTATAACCAAAAGAGTTGCAATGTATTTGCTCGTCAAACAGCAATTTCATTTGTTATCCACAAGAATTACAAACATTGGTACAGGTTCTTTCCATCCAGCTAAGCCTGTTACCTACTTCACTCCAGGACCCACTGAGCAGCACTTTATGCACCCAGCAGACAGAAAGCTAGGACTATTTACTTATTTGTGTCTGCAGCAGCTCAAAGCTCAGTAAGGTTATCATTATCACTTTTTATGTGGCTAGAAAAGGCTAAAATAGAAGTAACCTGCCAAAGGCCAGAATTAAAAAAAATTAAATTCATAGTTAGTACTGGAAGTAAAAGCCTCCATACTGATTATCTCAGGCCATTAAGATTTCTGTAATTCAAAATGGGATTATCAAGTTTCAAGCCTTGACTGACTACAAACAAAACACACATTTGAAAAAGGGAATTTTCATTTTGTTAACCAAAAGATCTGTAAAGCTGACTAGCCTAAGTTCTCATTTTAAATCAACTGAAACCTGTTTATTTACAAGCAGTATTTGACCCTGCTACCAGTTCTGTTCATGACTTTCAGCCATAATTTTCTTTCAACAGAACAGCACTGTCACTTCAACAGTAAGTAACTGAACCCTGAACTGATACTATCATGAATTCTCTAACATACCACATCGCTGCCTATTCCTTTGCAGAAATGGCTGCTAATACACCTTGAGCTCTGGGCAGGTAGTAGTTCAGAGCATTTTTCCACCCATATTATGAAACAGAGTTAGATTCCCTACATAAAGAACTGTTTAAACATAGCCTGGAACTGAATGCAACTCCAATGTAGCTGTGGCAATCACCATACAATGGGTTAACTAGATTAAAAGTTAATTTTCAGACTCATGCAGTGGTTTAAGGAGAGCAAGAATCTTCACAAGTTTAACCATATGACAGGGATAAAAGGCCAAATTATTCTTTAAGGCAATGAGAAGGACTGAATTCATCCTCTCTAAGATTCAAATGAAAACTGTGGTTTTCTTTACTACACACTGCCAGCTTGAGATCCGTGTTCTTCCAGGCACCCGAGCAGCCAGCTTCTCCCTCCCCCACCTTCCTTTTTTTTTTTCTTAAGGATCTGTGCCCTCCTCTACTGCTGAATCCTTTTATTTAGAGCCTGCCATCTGCTTAAAGAGACAAGTTTGCATTGCTACCCAGAAGGACTGACAGATTTATTTAGAATTCTAACTCACAAACAAATCATCATACATAGTGGTTTTTTAAAAGCACACAGCAGTATTTCCAGATTCATTTTAACTCGCATCTCCTGAGCAGGAATAAGCATGCACAAATGCACTGCCACCAACCAGCCAGAAATATGCTTAATTATGTTCCACCCAGTAAATAACTGTTTACAGCTCATGCAAGCCACTACATATTAAATTTATTCAGGCCATTAGGTTCTTGAGAGCAGATGGACAACATGCTAGAAGGCAAACACTGGATGGCAGTTAAATTACTTTTCATTTTTTTTTCAAAAAAGTCTCTGAGCATACCTGGCTTTCAGCTTGATCCAGCATCCTCTGCACAGCTGCCTATAAATGGTGCAAACACAGGACTAGTGAAAACCCTGAGGACACGCAAAACATCTGGTTTCTTTAGTTAAGAACCTAATTTACAATACTCAATGATTATGCATAATAAAAGTTCGATGGAGTTTGCTTTAAAAATGAAGTTTCACTTTTGCTCTGTAGCAATTCATGTACTACAAAGCTGTTAAAGGATACATCAGACAAGACCCTCATGTAGATGATTTTCTAATCTGAATGCTAGACAACTTAAAAAGTTTCATTTTCTTCTTTTTTAAAACTATCATTGAACTACCGAATACTTAAATATATATTTTCTTCTCTAGTACTCAGTCTGGTTACAGTTAAGTTCATAATCATTTAGTTGCACTACACTTTTTAACTTAGAACACTCTATGTAACACATAGAAAAATACATTGCTTAGTGAGCCTCTGTTAGAGGAAAACATGTAACTGTTAAGAAACTTCCGTATCCTAAATTCACTGTAACTAGCCTTCCAAATACAGGAAAACAATGAGGATATTCTTCCCCTTCCTTCTTCTAAGTGGGCTGAGCAAAACAATGAAATCGCTCTCCAAAACTGGCTGGAAAATAGTTCCAACAAATTATTGTAGGAAGTTCCAAGAAAAAAAGACATTTAAGCATAACCAATACAAGAAAATATGCTAGCATTGTTCTAATTTGGAAGAGAATGAATTAAATTAAAAAGGAGGAAGAGCAAATTTTAAAAAAAAAAAAAAGCAATCCAAGATGAGGACCCAGGCAGCATCTGGTACTAATCATCAAGCATGTCAGATATTATCCACCCTAAGAAAAAACAAACAAACAAAAAACCCCCACTAAAACGCCACCAAACCAGAAGATCTATTTTCTCATCTTAGGGAGGGAAAAACCCCACCACTTTTTTTTAAAATCAGTAAGTCAGAAATTGAATAAACTGCTGTTTCCAGAGACAGCCCAAATCAATTGAACAACCTTCCGCTGCTGAAATGGGTGGCTCCACTCCCAGCTGGGTACCCAGTTTCCCTCTGGGTGCCTGTCAATGCCCTCTATGAGACAATTTAACTCACTAAACCAGTAAAATAGTAACCCAGAAAAAACCAAAACAAGACAAACAAACCAAGATCCAAACAAAAAAGAAAGCGGCTTCCATCTAGTTCTGGGAACCAGTTAGCCCACTGAGGGCTTGGGCAAACCCAGGCACAAGGAGAGGGAAGGAACAAAATCCTGCTGTTACCAGGGTTCAACTCTTTTGCAACCGTGTCTCAACCTTAAATAAAGGACGCGACCATCATTTTCTCTCCCTCCTCTGCAAAGACAGAAATAGACACCTAACACAAGAGGAAGTAAGACAGGAAATACAACAACTGCTGTTCTTTTTCATTCCTCATGCAAGTGTTACATCATCAGTGACACAACCAACTATTAAATGCAGAAGACAATCCTGTTTGCTCATGTCTCGTCTCTTGCTGTGGCTACCAGACACAGTAGCAAGACACCTCTCAGTGAAATGACCGGAATCTTTTGCTATTGCAGAGAAGCTAAAATGACCGGATCCTAGAAAGCTGCAATCACCCTTTACTGGCTATAGGCCAGTCCTCATGTTGGATTTCTGTACAGGACATCATACATCCAGGTCATTCAACTTCTAAAACTTAAGAATATATCATTAAACAGAAATGTTATCAATGACTAGTATCTTCAGTATCATTTTTTTCTCCACCCAAGAAGCTCTGAAAAAAAGATACGTCCTGTTGGATGAGTCAGGTAAAGAAGAGCTGTAATATATCGTTTGATTAAGAACTGTGTTAAGGAACAGCAGCAATGTAATTCCATATTCCATATCCTCATTGGGCATTTTCTTCAACACTGACTGTGTTCAACTGAGACATTAAGTAAGGATTATCTTTAACGCATGATGCAAAAAGTGAACATATCAGAACCTGCATTCAGAGCGTGCCTTTCTATTTAACTGATGTAAATATTACATACTATGAACAACCAGATGCGTTAAAACTAATTACCCTCCTAGGCGTATGGATTCACTAGATCCTCTTTAACAGTGAGTAATAGTGTCAGGAATTTAGACAGAATGGAGAGAAGAAGTAACTAACACATTTATACATTTGCTAATTAGAATAAAATCCCTCTTCAACATGCAGACTGTTGCATTTGATAATGTAAGAGGATATGTAACATGTTTATCCTCCCACTGCCAGGAATCACCTCTCTCTCTCTTTTCTCCTGTTGCTTCTGCTGTGCCACTTCTCTCTCTTTTCTTTGCTGCTCTTCCCATTCTTCTTTGATCTTCCTCTTAATGATAAAAAAAAATTTTAAAAAATTATTTAAGGAAACAAATGCTTTATAATCAGTCAAATTCAAAACTATCATGTTGCATTACACCTCCTTGACCATTAAGTTTTCATTCAGTCATAAGCAACTACATCTCTGGACAAAAACCCTTTTAAAGAGGTCTCGGGTTTTTTTTCCCCTTTTTAATTTTGCTCTTCTAGAACAGAATAAAGAAAAGCTCATGCTTTCAAACATACCAACATCAAGAAAATGGGTCCCCTACAGAACAGTAAAAGATACTACACTAAGTCTACCTTATTGCCAGACACAACTGTAACTCAGTTTATACATCACCTCTTCTTCTTCTTGACGTTTTCTTGCAGCCTCTTCTTTTTCTTTCTTAAGCTTGAACTCTTCTTGGGCCTTTTCTTCTCTCAGCAACCACTGCTCATGTAGTTTTTGTCTACCAAGGAAACCAGATACCACTTAAGACAAAATTTGATGACTATCCACAACTGATGCAATTGTCATGCATGCAATCCAAATGTGTTAGTTCAGCAATAACTACGGCTTATCTAGTTGTCTTTAAAAGAGAAAATTCCACAGGAAACATTCAGGCTTTAGAGAAAAACTGTGTTGCCTGAAATATACAAAAAGGATTCTATTTTACAGAATATATTGAAACTTTTCAAAGCATCAAAATGGAATTGACTACAAATGTATCTACTTGCATATATGCCTTTTTCTAGATTTTTCACCTTTCTGCCTCAAGTTTTTTTTCTTCTTCTTCCTCTTCCTCCTCTTCTTCCAGTTCCTCCTCTTCTTCCTCAGACACCGATTCATCTTTTTCTGTAGCTTCTGAGGAGAAACAGAAAACAATGTGTCTAAATACCTGGATGTTATAGTCAGCAAAGATACACAAAATTATATCCTTTTAAAAAACTGAAGAAAAACAAAACAAACAAAAAGAATCACCACTAGTTCCACTGACAATACAAAACACTTGACATTTACCTGAGTCTCTTAGTTTGGCAAGTGCCTGCCGCTTTTTTTTTCGCTTTTCTTTCTTCAGAATAGCTCTGTATTTTTGATGGCTGATGGTAAGAGAATATTATTTACGTTAAAACGGCCAAACAAAGGATTCTCACTGTCATACATGCACTCAGTTTACATCAGCAGTACAAACCCCCACAAACTACAAAACTAACATCTATTCATATGAAACAGTAACTCTACAGGGACATCTGACATGACACTGAAATCTGTAGCTATGCTGTTAGAGCTGCATGCGGGGGGCAGCAGCAACTATCACACTGAGACACAACACACAGGGTCTCATCCTCCTGGAGCTCTGCAGTACTAGATGTTATCACTAACTCCACGAAACCTTAGTTCCTGAAACTTGGTCACTAGATAAGGTTAGGGAGAAAAATTCGGAGGTCTCCTACCCTGTAACTCTGGCACACCTTCCAGCGCATTCTAGTCTTCCTGTCTTTTACAGGATATGAAATTTTATGTCCCTTCCCTTCTCTCTTGATATTCTCTACGGGCAACAGTCTGAATGTATAGATAAGAAAAGCACACTGTCGTGGTTTAACCCCAGCCAGCAGCTATGCCCCACGCAGCCGCTCACTCACTTCCCCTCCACCCAGTGAGAAGGGGGAGAGAATCAGAAAAAAAGGTAAAGCTCGTGGGTTGAGATGAGAACAGTTTAATAGAACAGAAAG
>JAVKLA010000057.1:19498962-19569498 GCA_034782735.1 Sagittarius serpentarius | reverse complement strand
TTGCTGGCTGGGCAGGAGAAGCTGAAAAGTCCTTGACTGAGTCTAAACACGACTTAGCAACAACTGAAAACATCAGGCTGTTATCAACATTCTTCCCATACACAACCCAAAACACAGCACTGTACCAGCTACTAGGAAGACAGTTAACTCTGTCCCAGCTGAAACCAGGATACACACTTAACAACCACCACAGATAATGTGCAGGTTTACTTTTCTGCTACCGAAGCTTGGCCAGAGTCATCCTTGCTTGTCTGATGGGTCTGCAAGGCTGCCTAGAAAGAGCACCATGCTTTCACTGGGGTTAAAAACCCCCTAAGTAGCTGAAAGCCTTTTCATATCACCCACTTTTCTGTCACTTTTTCATTCTAGCTCTCTTCTTTCTAGCTAGTTTGTAACGGGAAAAACAGGAGGGAGGGACAATCTTCAACTCTTGTCATTGTGCCACGCCAAATACTGACAGGAGATCAAAATCTTCTCGTTTTGGAGTATGTAATTTTAAAAGATTCCACAGGTATAACTCAAGACAGCCAAAACCTCAGCCGCATCTCTAACCTTTCCGTTCAGGGTTACTCACAGCCTCACCATGTGCACACCCGCGCATGCCATCAGTAACACCGTGGTGGTCATCCCGGCAGCGAAGTGCTCGCCATCGAAGACCAACGCCTGCCTGCGTGCGATGCCCACACCTGCACCTTCCACCTTTGATCAAGCAAGCCTAGTGACTCCTCCTGTAATGCCAGCTGCCTGAAGGGAGCCTCACCCGCTCCGCAGGTGTCTAGGGCTGACAAGCGAGGATCGCCTGGGGACTGGGAAGGTTTTCCCAGCTGCTCTCGAAACTCAAGGAAGGGGGAGTGGGCGCAGCAATCCCTGCTCCCAGGCCACAGCAGCACGGCAAACAGCCGAAGCGCAAGCAGCGGGGGTCCGCCAGCCGCTCCGGGGCCGGGGCTCGCCTCCCCCTCCGGCCACGCCGCGCCGGCCGGGACCGGGAGGCCCGCACCGGGGATCCCCGCCTCTGCGGGGGTGGGGGGAGGGCGAGGGGGGGCTCGGCCCGTGCGCGCACACACTGCCCGCCCCGCGGCCTCCGCCGAGCCCCGCACCGCAACGGCGGCGGCCCCAGCTCGGCCCGGACGGACGGACGGGCAGACAGACACACACACCACACCCCCAACACCATACACCGGCTGCCCCCGCGGCAGGGCTGGGCCGCGGCCCCTCCCGCTTCCGGCCCCGCCCCCCGGGCGCCCCCCGCCGCCCACCCCAGTGCCAGGCCCGCGCTCCCGCCCGCCGCCCCCCCGCCGGCGCCTGTCACCCCCTCCCTGCGCGCGGCGGCCGGTCGGCCATGGTCGCTGCCGCACGTAGCTGCGCCACTCCCAGGCCCGGCCGCGAGGCGGCCTCAGCCGCGGCGGCCTCACGGCCGGGCGGTCTCGGCCAGGGCTGGGCCGTGACCCTCCTCGGGGATCCCCGGGCCCTTTCCCTTCCCCCTGGAGGCGGCAGGGAGGCCCGGCACCGGCACCGGCCTCGGCCTCACCTCAACTTCCCCAGAGGGGACTCGGGCAGCAACATGGGCGCCGCCATCTTGCGTTACCAAGGGAATGTCACGTGACCCCGCGGCGGAAGGGCGCAAAATCCCTTCCGGCAGCCGAGCGGCGGCGGCGGGTTTGAGCGCGGGCGCAGGCGCACTGGGCGGCCGTTGGGGAGCCTTAGCGGGGGTGGGGGCGCCTGTGGCGGGACGCGGCCCCGGCCGCGCAGTAACCGGCGTGGGAGGCTGAGGGGGCTGGGTGGTTGGGCGGGGTGGGCAGGGGCGGGTGGCTGAGGAGAGTGGTGGGAGGTGCAGCGGGTGGGGGCTTGGGGTGGCGGTGTTCCAGCAGCTTTTCAGCCGGTGGTAGTAACTGCCTGAGGCTACGGCTGTAACCGGCTGGGCAGTGAATGCAGAGGAAAAGAAAGCCGGCCTCGGGCGGCGCCGTATCGCTGACTGGTACGGCTGCTTTCCGCCTGCTTGTGGGCTGTGAGCGCTGCCTTTGCAGGATTCAGAAAACAAGACCAGGGCGATTTGCGTCTTAGAAGATGAGATGGAGTTCGTGTTAGTCCTCCTGGCAAAAGCATTCAGCATTCAGTGAATGCACGGAGAAGTAGCATTTTAGATTCCAATGTACTAAACTCTCTTTAAAGACCCGAAAAGATTCAGTCCACTAAATCTTTCATTGTGATTACCTATAATTTTCCCAGGCCTACTGAGTCAAGCAGCGCACGTGGCGCGCAGTGCAACAGCTAGCCTGGTTTTTTTCAGCACGTTGTGGCGCCTGTGCTATGTGGTTGGTCCCCAGCTATAGTAAGTACCTGCTGACAGTTTGTGCCCTGTAAATTGCGTTGGTCACTTTGTGAAATACGTGTGGAAGCACGAGATGTATGATGCCTGCCACCAGGCAAGCTTCTAGTGCGTCTCTTGGCTGCTGGGAACGTGGGCGATGGATGGCTGCCCGGGCGTACAACCTCTCAAAGCGTTGAGGGAAGTCGCAGCTCCAGTGTAGCAGGGGCACACCAGACCGGTATACTGACGAATTTAACTGACACTGCTGATGTATTCTCATCATCACCTCTGAGGCATACTACCTGTCTTGATTATAAACATATTTCATGGCAGGAAATGTGTTATGATGCACAGATCTTCATAGATACGATAGGTCAAAATACGGAAGTTGTCAGTAATCAGTTCCTCAGTAATGTACATTGCAGATTGCAGCCTTCAGTGGCAATTAATTCGTAGGCTTTATTTGGGCATGTTTTGCATAGCCATTAATAATGCACATTGTTGATTAAGTCTACATTATTGTCATAAACCACAATGTAGGAGCTTACTTCATATATCCTAGAGGTAGTATATGTACTGCATAAATAGTCCCAGCTGCTGGCAGTGAAGCATACCAGAGCAGGCTTTGTCAAAATCAGAGTAATTGACTGTGCTGTTCATTAACAGCATAATGAGTATCCTCATTTATTCTGAAGCTCAATGAAGTTATTCAAAGCAAGCATGTCACTGCTATTGTCAGCAGTTACATTTGCTGTTTGACCAATGAATATTCAGACCATGACTTCTCTGCTATTACTTAACCGTATTTCAGATTCTAGACTGTCTTTTAAAATGAAGGAGCTGACATCTATTAGTGTTTCCTTGTGCAGAACAGACACGTAAAATAACACATAATTTGCTGCTTCTTAGATACAGAAGATGGCAGTATTGTGCATTTTACAACTGAGGAGCCATTGACACCCATACAAGTTCTGAAAACCCACAACCAAATGTGTTTCATAGATCTTATTTCATTAAGGAATTACAACTATAATTTTTCATTCTCCTTTCAACAGAGTAAGTGCTGTAACAATAACCTTCCTTTAAACTATCTGTAAGTCAAAACTGAGAAATCCAATCATTTCTTTCATTAGGATGCTACTTTTCATCATTTTCCCAATACACTTGGGGGAAAGAACCATCTTAAGCTTATAGAGATCCTCCTTTTCACTACTGAAATATATAAGAAAATGCAAAATACATCAGCTGTTACAGATACTCATAATGATTCTGGAAAAAGTTGTCATGCTTCTTTGAAACAGGAATACAATAATTGCGGTTTTTTTCCATTTTGTTTATTCTTACTAATTTATACACACAACAGCACCTTGATATTCAAGTACAGGCACAGAATTCCATACAATATTTAATGGATGCAGTGTCAGAAAGAAACAAATACAGCCACGCTAGGCAAGAGCCATTCCCATATCCAAAGTCACGTAGCATTCTGGTTGGTAGTTGTTAGCCCTTACACTGGGTTTGTAGACCACAGGCCTTTTCAAGCATAGTTTATTTTTGTGGAAACCTTCAAGAAATTTGTGGAACTCACTCTTCCGTGTTTCCTAAAGAAAAATACACCTGCACAGTATGGTACTGTGTGAACCCCATCATGAGAAGGTCGATACCAACTGCATGGATTATACTTCACAGAGTAGCATGGAACAGAGAAACTTCTCCTACAACTTGAACTTTCATACTGTATTGCATTACAAATCTCTGCATGTCATTTGAGATCTATACACAGAACTACGCATGTGCGGTAGACCAGCTCTGAGCAAGAGTATAGGTACTCTGTTTAGCACACATCTGCACTTCGTTTCCATGTGGTTCTTCTGGTTTCCGTTTCTCTCATATTTCCTACCATCGTGGACTGACATAAGCAGATAGGAAGTGTTCATTCTGTTGTATGCCCAAGCCCTGTGTGGAAAAAAGAAAGATACATTTTATAAGCATACAGATTATCTAAAAGTTGTCCTCATTGTAATTTTTGCCATAAGCTCCAGTAGAAGAGTGGTACCCTATCTCATGGAATCGTACAGCTTTTATTTTCCTGACTGAAGAATATGGACATAAGAGAACACTTGGGAAATGGCAGTGAATCACTAGTGTGGTTTTGGTTGACTCAGAAAACACGTGTTGACTAGGAGACACTCAGAAGTGTGGGTCTGAGATGGGAAGTGGTCAGTTTCCATTGACACTTCAGGGCTGTAGCTTGTACTACAAACTTCATAGTGAAGTGGCGGCAGCAGCATCATCCTTCCTCCCCTCTATGCTGGAGGTTTCTGTTCGTTCTCAGTGCTAGCCCCATTGGGGGCGATCCTTGGTGCTTTCCACTTCAAAGTTCACGTTTCAAGGCAATATATGCAAACTCCAAAGAGCGCATCCTTCCCCCAGCTGCTGCCTAATGGCTACACCCCTGTCTCAAGGGGTAAACGATTTCGCACATACTGTCTACTTCTGCGAGCACTGATAAAAGCTCTGTGACAATGTAAGTCACTTTTGCATTATTACAGTGATGACAGTGGTGGTGGCGGCCCTCATTCAACACCCTGTTCCTCCAAAAGTTACTGGAAAAAAACCCGTTTAGTGAGACTTAGGCTGGACCTGTATCAGCCAGCCTGATCTCTTGGATACTGACATTCACTTGGATCCTAATCTCATCAGCTTCTGAAGTCTGCAAAAGATGTGCAGCGTTTTTCGTTTCCATTGCACCCTGGGAACTGCAAAGCACTGTGTACAATTAGATCTGCAGTTCTCCAGGTACATTTCCATGAGTGACTAATGCTGACAGTAGCACATTGACTCTTTCCTCGTAAGAGGTGAACGCTACTTAAGACTAAAGATTAACTTCCTCAGAGGTTAAAACTGTTACTTTGTCAAATTTGAAAACTGAAGTTAAGTTTGGCCATAGCTGTTAAGTAACTTATATGATAGCTATCAATATTTTACTTTCCTGGGATTTTCCATTTCAAAGACATTGAAAGAAGCAGAAAAGTACATTGCTAACCACATTGAGAAGATGGAAGGGTTTTGTTTGTTTTACCAAGTCATATGCTTTCTTGAAATTTCAGTCCTTTCATTATTTGTTTGGAAGTCCAAATTATGGTATACTGTTAAGTATATACATACAGATAATCACATGAACTTCTGGAGGTCACAGGCACTGAAAAAAATTACAGAGATACTGTTATTTTCAACCAGGCAGACAAATTCATTTAGTACAGGAAGAAAAACAGTCCTTTGCACTAGTTCAGTGATATCTCTGGGATGCAGATCTGCATGGCTATGACCTGTAGCTCAACAGTAGTTTGGAAAAACAAAGTTACTGTAAAAGAGGAACTATTTAGAAATCTAATACCTCACAAAGTACTGTGTTAAAAACATACGTTGCATAGGTGCATGTAGATTGTCATTTGTTCAAGCAAACTGATGCCTGACTGATTAATCAGTGGCAAAGAAATACAGACATGCTTAAACAGTGCTACATATCTGGCCAAAATGGGAGAAAAGAGGCTGGGCAGAATGTTATCCATGCATGTAGATTTATTACAGAGATACGAAATGGCAGAATATCTGTCTTTTTAGATTATACTGATATGCTCCATTTGTAACCTGAAAAGTTACAGAGCTTTTTAAGACAATATTTAAAAATGTCATTGATTTGACGAAAAGTTAGCTTTCTACTAACACCTGGTCTAGGCTTGCTTGTCCACCTTGGCTCCACCTGTTTAAAAAACACGCTGGCTTTGGAAAAAGTTTTATAGGTGTGCAGCAGTCAGTTGCTTATGTGCTGTGCTCTGTGCATATACAACCGGATAAGCACATGGGCAGTCAGCTGGATGCATTTGACACGCATCCAAGTTGCCCTGCACGTATATATCAACTGCACGATGCTCTCCCTGTGAGCTCTGAGCTAGGGTGTTTATCACACTGCTTCTTCTCCTGGCTTACTCCCCTCTCCACTGGAAAAGATCATTTGTCTTGCTTGCTTGCCAGCAAGACAAATTGGGGAAAATCAGCCATCCTGGCTGGAAGTCAGCAGCCCTGATCAGGGAATCCAGTCGTGTCCTCTAAGGTTGTTCCTGCTGGGCGTCGTGTGCCTCTGATGTACTTTGACACCGGCTCCATGTGATTCTGAGGGAAAGAACTGATGTACAGTGGTTTACAGCGGGGAGAAGTGGTGATGCTGCGTATCAACGCTCAGTTCCATTTGCCTTCTGGCAGCAGGGAAACAATGCTTGGCTTTTCCGCTCTCTTCCTAAGTTCTCCAGTATTTTCCCCAAAGGTACAAAAAAGTGCAAATGCTCATTATTGAAGCAGCGCACATGAATTTAGCATGAAACTGATTACATTCATGTTCTTTTAAGATTTTTTTAAATTATGAATTTTATAGAAAACTGATAGTCTTTCATACGTCTGTACATTTTTTAGTGCTCTCCTTTTGATGCATTTACATCCAGCATGTTAATTTAAGCTGTCATTAGAAACAAATACATCACTTTTTTGTTTTCACAGGCATAGATTGAACGTCTAAGCAGATAATGTATCCAATAGTTTTGTACGCAGAACTGGTTGCCTAGTGAGAGTAAACAGATGCCCAGGAATCAGCTTGATTTAATGACTTTTAAAGACAGGATATCAAGTCCTTTAACAATGGCTTTAAAAATAAGAATAAATTAGTGAAAGAGTAAGTTCTTCATTACATGAAAGTCCAAGTATTCTTACGTAGTAAATACTGGTTATTGTTTTCCATAAATTCAGTCCCACAGTTAAGTAAAATTTTCTCACTGGTAGTCATTCTTGTGAAGGTCTTTGGGTTTGCAGTCTCAAGACACACTTCTTAGTGCTAAAGGACCAACTGAAAGTAGTTTTCAAGCGATCTTCAATTTAGGAACTAACTGTTAATCAGAGTGGCTACAGGGGGAGTACAGCAGCAGAGTGGAATAAAATAATCCTGTCTCGCTGGCCAGATTGAAAAGACTGTTCAAGTACTTGCGATACATTTCAGTTCCTGAGTTCTTTCTCCTCTGCATTTATTTATTTGTCTTGGTAAACATTTGACTAATAGTCTAGACTGCATCATTAAAATATTTCCATACGTGTGTGTATATGTATACACGGCATGTCATGTCTATGCAATAAGAATGTGTCCTTACCCCACATGCTTCCTATGAAGTCCTTTTATTGCACCTCTTCTTATTCCAGTTGCTACCGTAACGATCCTCGGACAGCACAAAGGTACTTCTCCACCTTTATAACTGTTCTTTTTGTGCAAAGCAATGCCTCGGATGTGGTTTTTTTTGTGTGGAGCGAGGCATTTGCTTTACCAGGCTCAGACAAGCTCCTGAGCCAGGACACGGGGATGGGGGGACATGGCACTGGGGCCACCAGGCCCCCCCTCCAGAAGTGCTGCGAGTTTGACGGCAAATGAGGGGCAAATGCGGAGCCCTGTTTTTTGGGGCCGGAGTTCCTGTGTTCATCGCACATTTCTTTTGGAAGGATGAAAAGGGTGCCCGGTCTTCCTTTATCCTCAAGGGCCCCCTGTGGGGCCAGCTGGTTTCTCATGGAAGCCGGGTGGCAGCTTCCTTTGGGATCTGTTGGCAGCCAAGCTTCAAATTCACCTGCTGTGGGTAACAGCCCAGTGTCCTGCCACCACAGTCACCGGCTACTCTGGTGCGATGTCCCTCAGGCATCTTGTGTGCCTGTCTGACATCGCATCTGGGGAGAAAAAAGGTTGGCCTGGAGCACTGCGTGAAGTTTTGTATTCTAAAAAGGAAGAAGGAAAATTAAAAACCTGTTATGACTTTTTTTTACTACAGAGAATGTTAGTAAATAACTAACAGAAGACAGTTGTTTCTAGTGCCTATTTTAGCTAAAATAATGGGGGTTAATTATTAAACCTTTTAGTCGGTTGCTCGCTTGTGCTGCTGATGCTTTAATCCTGGGTCACAGAAAGTTTAAGAGTGCTTTACAGGGGAGACTCACTTCTTTTTGCCTCAACCTTTCCACACTGACGGGATGTTACAGGTTTTGCTGCTTACTCTCTCTGTATTTGCCATCGCTCATGCTGAGCTCTGCAAGCCAGGTAAGATTTGAAGCTGATTCCCATCCTTCCCCAGGTAAATGTAGCTATGAGTTTATGCCTACAAAGCTGCCAGCTTCTCAGATTTTTATGTTAACTGGTACTCTCCAGTTTGAAGATTGAAACACTGAGCATTCACTCCTTTTATGAGTTTGCAAATCAAGTATGGAAGTTGATCTCACCTAAAGAGGTCATGGTAAACCTCACTGAGACTCTGTAGGGCTGCGGCTTTTTTCATGCTGCTAACTTTTGTTCTCCTAACCAGGTGATCTGTTAAGATACATTTAGAAGCTGCTGTTTGTGAAATAATTAGAGAAGTAAATGATTTTAAATCCTATTTTGGCTGACTATCAATATATGTTTGCTTTTTTCCCTTTGTGTCAGATGCACAGAATGCTTTCAAAGTACGGCTTAGTATCAAAACAGCTTTGGGAGATAATGCAGTAAGTAAAGTTTCTTCACATATTCTTCTTAACTGAATATCTGCCAAAATAGAAATAATATATACTGTAAAATTTCTGAAGGCAGCACAAGCAATTTGTTCTGAAGTGTTAATTGTAATAGCTTGGTCAAGTCATGATCCAGGCATCCATTTCTTGACATTTGACTAGCCCACTCCTTAAAATGGCATCCTCTAAGGGAAGTATAAAGCTTGCCTTTTCATAAAGATAATTTTCTGTCAAAGATTTTTTTTTTCCCTGGAAAAACAGTAGAGATAGTACACTTCATGCATGAGAGGTGCTGCATAAATCTAAGTCTGTATTTTGGGAAAAGCACTTCTGCTTGAGAGTGTTAATTGTAAAGTCAAGCATGCCTGGGAAAAGAAGCAGGAAAAGATTGTTAGGTCTTTATGAAATGGGACTTTATGTCAGGCTCTCAGACAAGCGTGATCTGTAGAGATCATTCAAGCATATCTCATCAATTCTTTACTAATGTAGGGCTTCGGATAGTGGCCTCTCTTCTCTGCCTGTGGTGCACAGACTAGTCTCGTGAGGACTGAAATGCTTTGGCTTAATTCAAGTCCTTGGGCTTAATGTAGAAGTACCGGCGTGAGAATAAGGGACAGTGATATGTAAGAGATTGGGACATTAGATGACCGAATTGACCGAATGGTCCTTCCTGATCTAAAGCGCTATGAAATATGGCAGAGCCCAGTACTTCATTTGCAGTTTTGAATGCTTAGAGCAAATCTGCAGCGTGTTACAGGGCTCAGCATAAAATTAGATATGAAATGTCTTGGACAGTCATCTCCACTGGGAGCCTGGTGTCTGTGTTAGGAGCCCTGGGAGACAAACAGCAGTCGGTTACATGTTATAAGAGACTGGAGATATGAGAATCTCTCTATGACCGTAGCAGCCGCTCTAAAATTACCTTGAAATATCAGGTAATTTAAACTGACATTAGCAGGGACCTAATTCCGCTGGTAACTTCATAAACCAGACAAGTTGGGAAGAAATATCCAAGATACAGGCTAAAGTATTTGTCCGTGGAAATTCGTATTGAAGTCAATTCTCTTGGGCGAGAGACTTTAATTAAACAGTATTTTTTATTAAAAATAGTGTAATCCTATGGCTGAAAATATGTCAAAATCATTATTGAAGCTCCTCTTGATGATAACTGCTAATATTTTGATTTAATCTTGCTTCAAAATAGTAGCAAAGAATGAAAACTGCAGTTCCCAGTAATGCTCTTTCTTAGTGCTTTTTACTTCTCCATCTATAGTAAAATAAGGGGGGTTTGTTTGATCATTTGTGATTTTTTTCTTTTTCATCCCAAAAGGGTATGTTACAAATCATTAATCTTAAAGGCACCTTATATTGCAAGAAAAAAGCAATAACTGAGGAGTCTGTTGGTTTTGGTAGATAGATAGATGGTAGTTTATTTCATATAACAAAGTGTGTGAAAGCCCTAAGAATGGGACAATCTAGAACAGCATTTTAGAACAACATGCTGAAAGTGGTATGCCATACAATATTACCCGCAAATAATGAACAATTTATTAAGTGCACAGGTAGTAGTAGTTCCTTTTCATAGCCATTGCAACCTTCTTTGCAAATGACTGAAATTGAAAACTGAAACTACTATCAAACTGAAATCCATTTTGGTCGAAGAATTTTGGACACTTTTAAATTTTATTTTATTTGTTTATTTTTGCAAAGAAAAGCATAACACTGTCATTGTATCACAGTAGGACACAGCCATCTTAGAATATCTTTGTAGGATGCTCTGCTACTGAATTCGGTTTCATTTCCAAGTCACTTCAAGCTAGATGATAACAGAAAACCCTGGTTTTGCTCTCAGACTGGCAGGGTAACTGCAATGTACATTCAGGGGCATAGGAAATAGGTTAGTGTAGTTTTCCCCATGGTTTAGTGCATGCCATCCACTTTGTGTGAGGCTGATAAAGACAGGACACCATTTTTTAATTTTTTCACAAGGTAGGCTGTATTTTGAGGCAGGGAGTGCCATTTAGTGTATTTACATAGTTCTTATCACAATGGAGCTGGAAAGAGCGGCTAAGATACAGCAAGTGTTTAGCTGTTACATTTTATTTGCAAATAATGGGTGTACTTGATAGAGACATTGTTTGCTAACCAGCGGGAGGAAACATGGTGTCTGTAAGCCTAAATGGAAGGAAAGTGATTTATGAGTCTCTCTGAGGATGGTGTTAGCTTTATGAGTGGCTTCTGGAATAGGTGCTAGTCCGTAGTTGCTTCCTACTCATGGAGTTAGCAGAGTGGTAGAGAGTTAATTCAGAAGGGCCAAAGACAACTAGGGAGCGATCAGAAGTGACGTGCACCGAGAAGTCTCTGTAACTCTGTGTCACCACTCAGCTGAACCGTAAGAGTCCAAGAGCTGGCACCTCAGGGGCTGCTGCCAGGCGAAGTAGAAGGTGCACTTCCCTTCTGGCTCATGTATTCAGGCTGTTTCCAGGGTAGAGGATGAAGGGGAGAAAGGCTGACATGGACCTGGTGTCTTGCAACCAAATGGGACCCAGAAGTGTGTTCGTGTGTCTGTAACCATACTGCAGAGTGAGTGGCTGTCTAGTTAAAACACAGAACCATTCAGGAGGGAAGGGACCTTGGAAGGTCCCTGGTCCCCTGCTGCTCAAAGCCAGGTCAACACTGAAATCAGATCAGGTTGCTGAGGGCAATCTTGTAATATTATAATCTCATTCTACTAGCTTATATTTTGTCTTCCTTGGAGCACTACTGTAGCATTTCACCCCATCAACAACCTACACTCATAATCTTTTACCCATTATCTCATCAACCGCCTCTTTCACAAACAGGCACTTAAGACTGGCTTCCACAGTCAGCTGTGTCTAATTCTGCTCCACCTTGACATATAAAGGATGGCAAGTGCAACTGAGTCAAGGTCTTTGTGTTTGTTCCTTTGTGGAGCAAAGAAGATGGTGAACATTAATAGTTCTGATACCGTCATGTAAGGTTTCATTGATAATGGAGTTATCTTATGTTTATAGTGTGTGGTTGCAAATGGTATTTAATACATTTCCTCTATAGCAGCACAAAATGTGCATCAAAGCTGCACTTCATAGGAACATAAGAACAGAAGCAGCATCCTCAGTCATCAGCTGCAGTCCAGGCTGTTGCAATTGGAGGATAAAGATGAAAATGATAACGTCCCATAGCAGAACAATTCAGGTTTCTTTGCACCTATCCCTCTGACTGGAGAAAGCTGATGATTAGAGGTTGTCAATTCCTGTCCACTTGTCCTGAGTTCATACAGTTTATTAGCTTAAAGGTATTCTTGCCATACTTCTTCTCCTCATGTTGCCTCTCCCCTGCATATTCCTGCATGCAGTCATGTACAGAGGTTCTTGTTCATATGGAGCCCACAGCCATCTCCATCTCCTCTACCTCCTGTCTGATTACCGTTTTCTTGGGGCTTCTTGCCCTTCTGCCCAGAAGGTTGTCTGCAGCATCTTCTCCTTGCTCAAGCAGACTCTTGATTTCTGCTGAGCTTTCTCTGCCGGTCTCCTCCCCTATTTCTTGCTGCTTTCTGTTTATTCTGTCTTTTTTAAAGTGCTTACTCTTTCAGCTGGGACTGGAGTTCCTCACTACAAATTATTTTTCCTGTTTTGAGATACTCTTTTTGTTACTCTGACTTAAAGAAGCTCTAGGCTACTGCATTGTTTATGAAAACGGAATACTCGATAGTGACAAATTGTGCATATATACATGCACTGCACTAAACATAAACATATTAAGTACATATGCATATGCAGATTTGCATTTGTGTCCATATAAGCATGAAATGGAGTGTTCTTCTTCATTATCCATTTTTAAGACAACTGATTAAATTATCTCTACAGCTGGTGTAATCCACTGGATAACAAATGATTTTTTTTTGTCCTTTTGGACCTGTTCTCAAAGACTGCAGATGGCATGTAGGGATTCAGTCAATAGTACCACACACAGAAAAAAGGAAGATCTTCCCTTTTAGTGCTGCAAATTGTGCTCTGTGGTTTAAATACAGATGTCTTTAAAATTACGATAAATAGTTTTATGGCTCCCATCTGTATTAATTCCTCTACTACATTATCTCTTTTTCTTTTAGTACTAGTTGCTGTCATTACTGTCACGTTTTCATCAGTGTGGTGGCATCAAAATACAGGCCTTTATAATTTCTTTTTAAAGAGTCTTTCTTTTTTTTTTATTTTTTCCCACTTTAAGTTCCCAGACTGGCATACATTATCACAGTATGCTTACACCCTTCATTCATGAGGCAAGAGTGGTGAGTCAGAATACAGATTCTCAGCCTTGCATCTGGATTTAACGCTAGAGTTGGCTGTTGCTCAGCTTTGTTGTCCCTGTCCTACTGCATCTCTGAGAGCCCGTTTCACAACTCATCATTTGTCAAGGGATGATAAATATGATTGGTATGACCTCCTGCCCTTTGAATGACTGCCTCCTTCCCTGCTTAGGTTCCCAGTCCACAGAATGTCAGAGCAAAATGAGGGCTGATGCCTGGAAGTTGGGTTCCTTCTTTCTGCAGAGAGGTTGCAGCTCCATGCATCTAAAATCAGAATTTAAATACCAGAATTAAGATTTGGCCTTTTCAATGCTGTTCACTGCTTTTTGATGTACATTGCTGGTTTTTGAATCTGTTATAAAGGCCTGTGAAAAAGCAGGTCAAAGTTGTCAACAGGGTTAAGTACCCACACCATTGGGTGTCTGGTTTGGATGATTACAGTGCAGATTTTTTTAATGCTGAAAGTTAAAGATTGGATTTGTGTTTTGATTGACTGAAGAAAGCTGCCCCTAACCTCCATTAACATCATTCCAGGAAACTGTTAATCTTGGTAATCTGCTGGAAGGGGAAACTCAATCAGTATGCCTCAGTCATGGCTCTTGTTATACAAATGTAATAGGTGCAGTTCTTACAGGTCATTAGAACTGCATATGTGAATGAAAGCCCAGGGGAACCTAGTGAAGCTGTCTCAGAAATCTGAAATTATGGAAGCATGATTTTTCATCAAGACAACAGAGAACAGCTTTTGGAGCCTGTATTTTACTTCTTATTGAAGTAGTAAGGATGCTATTTTCTTTTGTCTCACATGTGATATAGTAATTTGTACTGTAGTGGAGTCTGTCTGCTTGTTGCAAGGATGGCGTTCAGCAATAAGTCCATAATCTCATTTTATTTCCTGGTGTCCTGACATCCAACTCCCAGAGACTACCTTCAACATTAACTTTTGTTTTTTATTTTTGAGCAGAGCCAAAAGGTCTTTGAGAGTGGATTTAAACCTTGTGCTTTAACAGGGTTTATCCAGCAAAAGAGGCAAGGACATGGGTGCAGCTGTGTGGGGAGAATTCTAGTAATATGCTTAGTCTTTGGTACAAGAAACTTTACATCTCCAGTTTGGTCATCTTTCAGAAACATTCAGTTCCTCTGGTTTTTTGAAACGTTCTTTGCACTTGATACTGTGCTTTGTAACAGCTGTTATAAAAAGTCCTTTGTGCACACTAAATAATGGGCAGGAATTTATTTTCGTAGCACAACCAGAGAATTTATTCATTTTCTTGATCAATATAACATTTCAAATTCAGTGACTCTTTCCCCGCTCTGTACTGCCAGCACTGGTGCTGAAACTGATTATTTTCCATCTTCCTTTATAGTATGCCTGGGATGCTAATGAAGAGTACCTCTTCAAAGCAATGGTGGCTTTTGCAATGAGAAGATATTCCAGCAAGAGCACAACTCAGTAAGCATCTACTCTGATTTACCTTATACATATTAACAATGCTGCATGTAGTGGCCTATTCTCTGCTGTACTGAACTGTAGAAATCATTATATACAGCTTCTAAAAACAGACTGTTCCAGTATATTTCTTTGACACCCAGATATATGTTAAACATCACACTCTGTCTGTCTTAAGCAATGTTCAGTCTTTGGACCAGTATCCTTGTTGATGTGAAGTGACACAGCTGTGGATCTCAGTGGGATTGTGCCAATTCAATCTAGCAGAATCTGGTAGTAAGACGTCATACCTTCTGGAGACCGTACTGTGAGGAGGCGAAGGGACACATTAGCAAGGTCAAGAAATGCAGTACAGATCCTTGGATAGGCAACTTTGGCGCACGTTTCCTTATAGCACAGCTTCAGCAGTACGCTGAAGATGAGCTGACTCAGAGAACTGGAAGGTGGATAAGCTATGCTAGTGCTGTGTTCTGCTGCAGTATCTATGCCTAATATTGCAGGGGTTGAGTTACCTAGCATCAAGAAGTTTCAGATGTTGCAGTTCAGACATAAATCAGCCTTTAATTGGTTTTGGGATTAAATCTACCCTAAGGTATTGAATATTCTTCTCAGGCTTCTGATCCTTGCTACTTATGAAATTAGATACCAGATTAGACAGGCCATTTAGCAAGCTGTATTTTCAGTATGTTCTTATCTTTCTTAAATGAGAAACCTTGTAAGTGTATTTCCATAGGCCTATTATTTTTTCCATTGTTTTTCAACCTTAAAGGAAAGATTTATGGTTCTGGTAGGCTAATGAGGGTAAGTTTCTCAATTTACTTTAAAAAAAACTGCTTCGGCCTGTCAGTGCATCAGATGAAGCATATTCCACATTTGCAAAGATACTAGTTCACTTTAGTCACATGACGATTATTGTGGCTGCCACACTTTCTCTTAAATAGAAGGTGATTTCCCCCTTTTTTCCATGTAACAGGAGTGTTTGGTTCCTTGCTGTTTCATTTTTTTTCCTCAGAAGTTGTCTCCTTTGAGTAAGACAGCCATTACACGAAGCCTAACAAAACCAGCCAAGTATGCTAGTGCACCCAATTAAAATGACACTTAAAAAAATGAGTTCAAGTTACAAGCTAATTAAAGATGATTGTGCGGGGCTTTTTCTCAGGTTTTCAAATTAGCAGCGTTTACAACCAGTATCTGATCCATAAAGATTTGCTTTTGTATACTTACTTTAGCCCCATGTCCTTTTTTTAAATTATTATCTTCCTTCAAAGTCATAGTGCTTTCACACATCAAAAAACCTGTGTCAGAAGCCAGTGATCTTTTTCCTCTTCAAGCACCATGGGTCTCTGCAGACTCAACTATTACAAAACTTGGTGCAGGAATGGGAAAAAATCAAGCCAGTATGAAAGGAGTTAAAGTTTTAATGGAAGTTACCACTATCAACTGTGGGAAATCACAGAATTTATGCTCACTTAATTCAGTTCCCTACCAAGACAATTTGTCCTATGGACAAACACAATAAATTCAGTGTTACTCCAGTTTGGAGGTGGGGTTGCACGTATCGATAATTTCCTGCTACTATGTTTGTCAGAGGAGAAGTCAGTATAAAATTTTGAAACAGGTAGGTGTGGGAATCTTTACCTCTTTTTAAGATTGTATAGGACTTCCTCATGGGGCATAACTTGTTGGGGTGTACCTTGGAGGTATAACTGATAACTCTTCCAGGACTTCTAGATACCTTTGGGGTCACGCATAGAGAGCATGTCAACCGAAGGACAGCTGTGCAGCTCTGAGATCTGGTACAACTTAGTAGGCAACAGGCTGAGGAGTTTCGTATCTATAGATCTCTCCCTCAGAGTCCCCATTCAGTGATGGAGAGCTAGATGAACCTCCCAATACACCCCAAATAACCTGCCTGTTACATGGGTGCAGGAAAGCTATGACAGCCTCCATCCTGTTAGGAGTCCTGGAAATAATGCGCTCCTTTCGCCACCCTTGTGGCTGGCAGCTGCAGGGGTATAGAGGGGGAGTGTGGTCCACCCCGATCCCCTCTGCAGTGGGTATGGAGGTGTGGGAGCACTCAGCATCCCAGAGGGTACAGCAGCGTGCCGTGCATGCAGGAACAGCACTGGCGCGCAGCTGGCAAGAATAGCGGCAGGGGCTTGCAGCGTGGTGAAGGGGGAGGCAGAAGCAGGACCTTGTGGCAAATGAATTACACTACACTACAGGAGCTTTTACAGATAAATGCCAAAAGATTTTCTTTGGGAGCTGTAAAAGATCAATGATCAATTTTGCATCTGGTTAATTAAATTAATTTTATCAAAATAAAGACTTATGAAAAATTTACGGTATTTTACATAACCAAATACTGGTTCTGCCAGTTTATAAATTCTGCACAGGGCCATAACCAGGATGTGACACACCTCTCCTTTAACATCCCATTAATTTCTAACACACCCACAGCCCTGCAGTAACTCACAGCCACAGCTAACTCCCACAAGAAACCACAGGCCTTGAACTTCAACAAGCTGGATCAGGCCCCCAGATAATTTGTCTGGTAGATCAGCATAACCATTGTTGCAGTCTGTCCCATCATTTTTGCGATTCAAAGTCACCTTTTGTTAGGCTTCTGAAGCTGGATAAAAGCCAGCCTGTAATGACAAGCATTTGAAAGTGCTGCTGGAAACAGCAGTTGATGCTGTTGTTGCCCTTGTGTAACCGAGTGACCCAACGCAGAATGGACAGGATGCACATTGCATCTCGAGTTCTCTAAAGTTAATTTCCAAACTAAAATTTAATAAATCATGGAGCTGTGTTTAATGTTTGAAAGGCTTGACAAATTTTCAAGTTTGTGTGAAATGGAAAAAAGATGCAATCCATCACATTACTCAGTAATTATTAATACAGATAAAATAAATATTTCTTTTTCAGTGGAGAAATAAACCCCCTTTATTTCCTGCTCTATGTATGGCCTTTCAATTCATTCTCAATACATACATTCATGAACTACGTAAGCCAACCTTTGATCTCTCAGTGTTAAAAAATGATTGTCTGTAGTCTGTGTTAGTAACCCTGGTTTCCCTAATCTGTGACTCATTTGAAGTAATATGCATCTCTTTTGGGCCTGAGACTAGTTAATCTTTAGAGCAGAAAGAATGTCATCACATTTACTTTCATTCAAATAACAGAATCTACTTTTGGTACATCTTCTCCCCATTTGTAGATAAAAAACCCTCCAGTTTTCCTCATGAAGTGACCAGAAAAAAATTCATCAACGTTATCCATCTTCCTAAGACACGCTATTTTGATACTAAAAATATTGTGACCATTTAGAACAACAAAATAAGCTTCTAGAGTTAAAGCTGTTATGTCAAGATAACCCTATGGCTGCTGTTCACAAAAAGGAAGAATATAACGTTCCTTTGCAGGAGCAGCTGCACAGCGCTGGTTTGTAAGAGGCCTGATGCTTTCGGGAGAGCTGGAGATAGATGCTTGGGACTTGGAGACTATGGAAACGCAATTTTGGACTTTTGCCATGGTGCCATATGGCAGAACGAGGATCTTGTCATTTTGTTGACAACAGTCTCCTATACTCCCCATAACAAAAGTCCATCAGCTGCTAAGGAAATAAAAAGATATCCCTATATATGTTTACAAATACACTTAATTAGCATAGTGCATAGGGAAGTCAGGTTTCCCAAATCTAAACAGTGTAAAAGCAAAGTTTTGTAATGCTTTTGCATGCTGCGAATCAAACCTGCGTGCAAATAGCACAGGGGAAAAAAAAAAAGGTGTACCTGCTGCAAAGAAATTGCCACGTTGGTGCTTGTTGAACCAGTCTGTTTCAGTGTTTACTCAATCCCCTTTGAACTTCTCGTGAGTGGTATTATTCTCTTTGGAGCCTGGAAGGATTTACAGCATTCAGATTCCACTGATGAAAAAGTGGCGGCAGTGAAGCCAGATTTTGGGTGCTTATAATCGAGCAAGGATTTTAGACACAACAGGGAGCAGAAAGGAGGCAAAATTTACGTATCCTAGTGTAAGTCTTGCTGCCTAATTGATTCAGTGCTTTTTGTTCTAGAGAGAGATGCTGCCCCTAATGATGACTGACTGCCCTACCTCATGCTGAAAGCCTTGGCACTGTAGGGAAGATCCCAGGCTGAAGGGTCTTTTTAAGTCTCTGGACGAGAATGAGAGAGAGAGTCAGGGTGTTCTGCCAGTCTTTATCTACCAAATTTCTTTCTCTTTGGGGAGCAAACTTCCCTCACTCACCCCACTTCAAGAACATTTGTAGGGCAACGTAAACCCAGGTTTCCTACCTGGACCAGGTTTTGTTTGCGCCACAGAAATTCCAGCTTTAAGAACTGCAGTAATATGAAGCTTTAGGTCCTACCGTTATAAATTCTCCTGATGGAAAACTTCCTCTGCAGATACAATTTTAGATATTCTGTGAAGTCAGCAAGAGTTTGTCAGCCACCAGCCAAAAGTACACTCTTTTTCTGCCTCCTGTAAATTTTGTGCTTTGCTTTTGTTTTGGTAGGAATAATCTGCTTTCATCTTCTGACTGTTGCCAGCAAACTGATGTGAACATCTTTTCAAATTCTAGAGGATGGCTTTCCTCTTTTATCCATAAAAATTCTCTGTATTTGCAAAATTGACATTGTTCCAGAGAGGTAAAAGTGGGTATTTCAGCTCTGTAAAATCGTTGCTTTCCATTTTATTGCACATCTGTATGGAATATATACCTTCTCTGTAAAACACAAGATTGCACTCCCCAAGGTGCCAGAAACACCACTCAAAAAAGCTTTCAGCAGTAGGTAAAATATTTCTGGAAATACCCATTGGTCAAGCCAATGCCTGCCCTGCCTTAAAAGCAAACTCGTTCTTTTCTGGATGGAGACTACTCATTCATCGGCAGTTTTGGCTCCCTGCTATTCCTTCCTACCTCATGCTTCCTGCTCCTCAGGCCACTGCGAAGGGCATTTAATTAGGTTTGTAATTAGCCAGCAGATGGCACTACAAAACAGAGCTCTGTGGCAGGGGGGGTTGCTTGCAGCTGGGGGTTTGTCACCCTGAGGAAGAGCTCAGGCTGGAAAGGGAATGTTAAAACTTGCATTTTCATGATGGACAGGACAAACCTTAAAACCAATTACAGTAGTTAGTAATGGGCATTACAAACATCACTGCAGTTAATTAAAAGAGGGGCTGCATTTTTCTTCTTCGCTGCCCCACTGCTGGGTTTCCTTCTCTGAAGACCGATCATCCCAAGGAGGGTCTGTCAAGACAGGGTGGCTGTGTTGTGCTTGTGGCCAGGTAGACCTTGTGCAAGGGTGAACCAAGTCCAGGCTGCTCTCTGGAAATAAAAATGATCCTAATTCTTGGTGCTTGACTTTCAGAATATCTGCTCGCTGCTTGGACAAAGCCAGCAAATCTGAATCCTGAGCCAAATTCTTTGCCTTATTTATTAATGATATAGATCTAAGGGTTTTTTTCCATTTTTATCTCTCTAGCTATCTGTCATTGAATTCATAAAGGCTTCGCCTGTCCTTTTATGATACATACTGTGGTTCCTTGCATTGCTCTAATAAACGCCACGTTATACAATTCCTGTATATTATAGAAGTTTGGCTGGATTGTTTCTTAGTTGTGTGAATAAACTAGGAACAGATAGAAGAACATAGGGGCAGCATCTATCCTCAGTCACTATTATGATACTAATGTATTAGCCTTCACTTCTTTAGTTTAAATACTCATGATGATGTCATTCCATGATGTTTTTCTTATGATAGTTTCACCGTTTACTAGTATCAGTGGTAGAAAACAAATTTGTAAGAATCTGAAAAAAAGCATTTAAACGACATTTTGCACACATTTTACATAGTATGCCATGAGAAGTGCATGCCCATGCCCTTCCACTATTAACTTCGCATAAAGCTGCGCAATCTTCTTTTAAAACTGATAAATATTTGTCATAGTATAAGCTAAAGGGCATAGGCCAGTGGCAGTAGAATGTCTAAATTTACCCTGATGCCTCCACTCTATGCCTGACGCTGTGAACAAAGATGTCAAAAAGGCTAACATAAATTTCATTGCTCTTCCGTCCAACAAATGTATCCTGTAGAAGGACTGCACCCACTTGAAAATCATATGGGGAATCCCCCATGCCTGGTCCCTGTAGTATTAGCTGTCAGAACCAAAATTCTTAGTTCCCCAATACATTTGCCCCATCATACGGCCTTTGTCACAACCCTGATGATTAAGACGCAAATATGTATTTTTCCATTTGACTACCCTAAATGTATGTCCAAGACCATGCAAGTTTGTAATAGATTCAAAAATTCATTTGAAGACTCAAGTTTGGTCTCAATAAGCTTAATATTTTCTTATCATACTGGGAAATGGGAAATGCTGTGAATGATATTCCTTCCTTGAGCATTAACTGTTAACTTTTTTTAAAATAAGACTTTTCCCCCCTTTAGGTGAAAGCATTATTTTAAGAAAATCTAAAATATTTCAGTAATTCCTTCCACGCTTCTTTAATGATGATTATTGTTTTAACTGTCTGCAGAATTTCCGATGTGCTGCTCTGCAATGTGACGGATCGGGTGTCATTTTGGTTTGTGGTCACAGATTCTTCCCAAAATGTGACAACTGTTCCTGGAAGTGAGGTAGAGGCAGCCATCAGGTACAGTCACTGCTTCTGCAACCTTTTCTTCCTTGCGGACTGAGGATGCTTTCTCTCTTTGGGCCTCGTATGAATGAGCACTCTGCCTCTTTAAGCATGAACTAATCCAAGTAGTTAAAACACCAAGGGGTCAGTACTCTTTCATGCATGTGAGATTAGAGGACTTTTAACAGTCCCACCGAATGCAAAGCATGTGAGCCTTGGGATTAGAACTTCGGTAGGATTCTCTCTTAATGCTGGAGCCTCAGAAGAAATCAAGTCCCTTTCCAGATCCCTACTTGTAATTTGCTGTCCAGTACATGGCACGTACACTGCTCTCATCCAGCTGCTACATTTCCCAGCGAGAGAGCCTTCTCCCTCACATGATGGAATTGCACACTTTCTCAGTGGGATTTATATCATTTAACTTTCATTGCATGCCACATGCACGTCTACACCTGGACTAGTGACCATGGGCTCGCTTTTGGTGCTTCTCAAGTACAGTTCATCTGACTTAATTTAGAAGTCAGCTTTCACATGAGAAGAGCTTGTGTGAACTCTTCATGAGCAGAGCTGGCTGAGTCCCAGCTTGGCTTAAACAATCTTATACTCACATTCTTTTCATACCAGCTCTTTCTAGAATGCCAGTCAATATTGTAGCTGAGCATTGCTTGTGCAAAGTACCATGTGGTACAAATCAGTTTGCTTTCTACTAAATATGGCATTCTGTAGCCAATAAAAGCAAGAGTGTGGAGCTGAAGAGGGAACAAAGAAAAAATGGGTCATCTGGCTTCAATGGTCCACCAAACCTGCATAAGGGGTTTATAGGGATGACTCCCACAAGCAGCATAACTCACGTACATTTCTCAAGCATGGAGTGGAAAATAGACCTCTTTGTTTTTAGGCATTCTGTACTTTGTCTTGAAAATTCATATTATCTCTGTGGAGGTGTAATGCCTAATTCCTGATGAATGAGTATGCGTTCTTTTGGAAAGATTAACTTAAGCTTATGAGCAGATTAAACTATTTCCTACAGAGACGCCAAACAATAGCTTCATAACATTACTGGAGGAAGCAGATTATTTATTCACTGAAGCTCTCTGTAAGAGCACTGGAATGCAGGGTTTTTGCATTTCTGTTATTCTTTGATACGTTCAGTAGCATAAGCTGATTTATTTAAGTCTTTTATGTGCCCTGTTTGCCACAGAAATTGGATGCTATTATAGTATGTTTGTTTTTTAACTGTTGTCTGTCACCCGATAAAGAATATGCTGTTTATGAAAAGTTTTAATTCCTCCCTAACTTAGAAACAAGAAATAAAATGGTTTATAAAACTACAATACTTTTTATTCAGTTGCTTCTGATTGCAGGCTTCCTTACTAAACCATTATTCTAATTCTTCATACTACAGTAGCACATAAAACACTACCCATGAACCAGAGTTTTATTGTATGAGATTCTCTACAAAGTAAGAATAAAGAGGAAGGCAGGCCTTCTCAGAGCTCTGTATGAGACCTAAGATCTTGCATAAATATAGACAAGATATATTTATGCATATACAAACAGGAAATGCACCTGTAGTTGCCTGCATGTCTTTCAGCCCATGAGTCTATAACTCCAGCCATTAGATGAGGGTGAGCAATGCTTATTTCAGCTGTTCACAATGATCCTTTCATATCAATAAGGATGAAAATCTTTTCTAAATCAAAGACAGCTTACTGTATAATGAGTCTTATAATATGCCATGGCTTTCAGTCCTTTCCAGGAACAGTAGCTTTCCATTAAGGCTAAGAACTTCCTGTTTAAGGGACAGTCAAGCGTTATGATTTCCAAGAAAAGAAATTTGCAAAATCTTACCTATATTTCCCATGTATCTGTTCTTAGGACATACTTGCTCCATGGTAAATAAATCGAATTGCATACAAGAAAGAGCTGCTGTAAATCATGCAACTGCAATCAAAAAGAATCTCTCAAGACCAATATATGTAATAAATTTTCTCAAAAATTTTTTACATTTTGAAAAAGCTAATGAAAGACTGCTAGAGCCTCTTAAGGCTGCTTAGATTCAGATCCAGAAATACCTGCAAATGCTTAGAAGTTGTGAATGTGGGTGAAGATAATCCATTAAAGGGTAGCAGTTGTACTATTCATATAAAAAAAGTGTATTTCTAGGCTTATAGTTTCTCATAATGGAAAAAATGTGCAAAGTACAAATCCCTTCAGCTGCATCCTGCAGGGGAGAAGGGCGCGTTGGCAATAGGGGTGGATTCTTCTGGACCAAATTGTATCCTGTGCCTCATGGACCTAAAAAAATCTACAGCAGCAAGAGCAGATGCACTGGTCCATAACACGCAGGATAGTTCAGTCTGAGGAACCAAGGGGCACTGATAAGTAAATCCCCTGTGCATGGCAGGATAGATCTGCCAGTCCCATGCCATGAGCAAGACAACAGAGCCACCCTTACAGATTACTACCTGCTGTGTCTTTAGCACATAGTCCAAAACAGAAATAAATAATAATACTGTACTTCAGGCCTCATCTGTATTTCCCTGTTTTTCAGATAAATACATATGGAAGTCTGGTGTTCAAAACCTTGCAAGTGCGTCGGTGTCTATGTCTTACCAACACCATGCTAGATCAAATTCAGCCCTGCCAGACTTGCAGCATACATGAAAATTCCTTTTCTTTCTTCTATCTTTTTAACTTAAAAAATACCTTTATAAAGAGTTGTGATGTTCTTTGTGTTTTTATGAAGGATGAATCGGAACAGAATCAACAGTGCCTTCCTACTGAGTGACAAAACACTGCAGTTCTTGAAGATAACCTCCACCTTATCACCTCCCGTTGAACCCTCCATGCCTGTCTGGCTTATCGTATTTGGTGTTGTTCTTTGTCTCATTGTGGCTGGAATTGTTTTCCTTGTTGTTGCAGGGATTCAGCAACGCAAGAAGTAAGCGGCTTAGCTTTTCTTTGGGGTTTAACTGAATACTGGCAAGTTAAGTCAGCTGGGCTGGTTTTGCTTTTCAGATCAGCCTCAGAGCTGTTGCCCCTGCTTCCTCCATAGGTAAAGATAATCCATGTGTCCTTTTCCAAGGAAAGGGGTTAAAATATTTAGCTTTGAAGTATAGACGCCTTAGTAATGCTGGGGTGTAATAAGGAAATAGGGAGTATAAGAATATGATCCTGGAGGCCACCTAACTAGAGATGATAGCTTTACAAAGCCATTTGCTGTCAGTCTTCTCAAGGTTTAGTGTGCCACAGGTGAGCCTCCTCTCACAGACTACCCAAATAACTACGAAGAGAGAGAATGCTGGCAGTGACTCTGCCCCTTCCAGGGCAGTAGTGCCAAAAGCTGGCAGGGCTAAAAAACATTGGCTGCTGCAGTTTGAGAAGCCTCAGTAGAGGACACAATAATGATTAATGTATGGCTGAAGAGGGCCTGATCAATGGAACGGTGCATGGTCTCACTTACCATTCATGACCTGATGAATCCAAAGTACCCAGCCCTTCACAGGTTCATAACCAGATCTCCCCATGAGCCTTGGTGTTTGCTGTTTGGAAGTAGGATGGGTGAGAGAGACTCTCTTTTCCTCTCAGTTTCTGCCCTGTGGTGGCAAGGCTGAAAAAGAGAAGGCTATTCATCCTTCCCTGGTGTGAGCATGTTGGAGCAAGACAGAGAGTAGGTGGAGTTTCAGTCCTGCCATCTCTGTTGGCTCAGAGTTGGGCATAAGGAATACAAATGTCTCAGCTGAGCTGAGATTCTGCCACAGAAGTTCAGCTTCTGCCATGCTTTAGGCTGCCAAGGAGGTTAGGTTAACACAAAATTATTGTTTCAGCAACAGAATCATACAGGAAATGCAGAAGAACTGAAAAAGGGTAAATTTCTGCTGACAACTAGATAATGTTAAAATTATTGACTGTATGGTGGACCGCATCCCCAAATATATCAGAACAGGGGATTCATATAGGAAACGTGGTGTGTTGCAGAGACTTTTCCTTTCTGTCTCCTTATCATCTTGAAGACTAATGTTAAAAGACCTCAGAAAAACAACACTTATTGTGAAGGGTAAGTGCTTCTTGTACAGAACTCTTAGTAGTGTAGTCAGAATCTCTTCAGTTATATTTTGCTTTCAGAAGAGATGAATGAATTTGAAAAACACCTTTCTGTTTTCAAAAAACAAAATTAAAAAAAACATTAGATGAGAGTTGCTGTTGGAGAAAGAGTCTGGGCAGGTACTTGGGATCTGTGGATAGTTTAAGCCCTGTCACAACCTTTCAGGTGGTTTGGGCTGAGTCATTTCATCCCCTGAACCTAGGCAACCTTTTCTGTACAACTGGAGAATAATGTTGCTACCTGAAGCCCATACCTGCCCTCTGTGTAGTGTCATGGCTCTGTGTGTCTGTATAGTGCCTAACTTAAAGGGCGTCTTTGAACATTTCAAATAAGTGTAAAATAAGTAAATTATGCTAAATAGCTGTGATTTTTCTAGCTAAATTAATAACTTGTGCTTCATATCATGCTGAAAGACAGCATTTCTCCTCCCTGTTTTCAAAATAACTCAGCTAAGCTTGAGCAGTTCCGCTCAATATGATGTAAACTACATGCTCTTATTGTCATACTACCAGTAATATGGGTTGTTGCTGCCTGCCTACGGTCACTTGGCATCCTCTGTCTCTCATGCTCTTGTTGTCCTTTTAGTTGTTATGCTCCTTTTCACTTCTCTGTTTCCCTACTCTGTCTTTACGCCTAACCTTTCCTCAGAGCAGATTAATCCATGATTGAACTCTAACCCTCCTTTCACATCAATGGCATCTGCAGGCAGGGGCAGGGGAGTGAGAGAGAGGGTAAACCAAGCATGTATTTTTTCCATCTACTGTTGCAAAGACTGGAGAGGTAAAAGGGATGGTCTGGGCTATTTTGCTTCTCGAAAGAAGAGACAGTCATCAGAGAAGAGAATTTTGAAAGTGCTGATCTCTTTCTCAGGCACCAAATTTGACCAGGTTTTCAAGGACTTCAGCATGTCCAGTAATGAGTTTTCTTGGAAACCTGTCCAGAGCTGACATAAGGGCAGCTCTGTTGCCTAGTAAGCTGTGTTGGTAATCTGGTCCCAAGGATGGTGTTGACTTCTCGTAAATCTGGCATTTTGTCTTTATAGGCCTTTAAAGCAGCAGTTAAATACCTTGGTTCAGATAAGCCCAAAAGCATGGGCTTCAGGCCATTCGTACTCAGAGTGGCAGGGAAGCACACGATTGGCATATAATGGAGTTTCAGTAATGAGTTAGACTCATGCGTCATTTTTTAAACTGAAAGATTTTCTTATTTAGGTCTCCACCGTGCATCACTGCCAACATGTAAAATTCCAGGCTGCAGCTGCCTGCAGCTTGAAGAGCTCCACGTGATTGCAGCCCTTGACTCTACAGTGAGCTGGATCAGACACACTGTCTCCCAGCTTTATGTTTGTTCTCCTGTCATTGCAGCAGTAGGACACCTCCCTCTCCAATAATAGATTTGGCACATACCCAGGGCACGACCATCCTCTGCTGGCTATGCTGAACTAGACCGAAGTCTACCCCTGCCCCTCAAAATCCCATCTGCAGCAGAGGCCATAAACATTTGCCTTAGGAAGAGTGAAAACAGAGTAAGCAGACACAGTGTTTCCCTCTATTACTGTCCCAGCATCTAATTTGCATCTGGGGGCCTTCCTGTGCTGGGTTTGGTCTTCGTGTATTGGGTAACCCATAACGTTTTCTCTTCCCTTAACTTGTTGAGTCTCCCCTTGGGCTCACAGAAATTTTTAGCTTCTCTGAATTCCTACGGCAACAAGTTCCACATATCTCCTACTCCCCTCATTTCTTTTGAATCTGCTTCTTAGTGTCTTCTTTTATGTTCTGACGACACAGTTTTTGTAATAAAGAACGCTTCTTTTATCACTGTAAGAGCAGATACAGCAGCCAGAGGTCAGAGGTTTCCACTACTACCCCCCATGTTTATTTTTAGCAAGTCTGTAATGCCAAGAATCTCCCAAAGGCCAATAAAATTTTATTATTGTTAATATCGCTGTTATTAGCAGTTACACTGAGTCAGGTTGTTATGATTGTCCTGAGTCAGATTGTTACAGTACATGTTGTGGGATAGGAAGAAGCAGTGGAGCTGACCTTTGAGTTTCTTATCCTCTGAAACCGCTGATGCTGCAGGCTGTAAAGTACAGCACATTTTTCAACTATGAACTAGTAGATCTCAAGGTCAGAATAAATCTGGAATTAAAGAAACATCGTGGCATGTTGACTGATATTTCTGTATTACATCTTCTTGTGGTTGTATTTTTAGATAATTTTATTCAGCAACTGTTTTAATATGCTTTTGGTGAGAACTGGAGCCTGGATAAGTTAAAGCCATGCAGTTGTTTGATCTAGAAGACAAAAGTATAAAATACTGGGTAGGAAGGTGGCTGTTAATGAAGTTTGAACTAAAAATGCAGATTTGCAGCATTAAGTGTACCTAACTTCTGGAGAAGATCATCAAGAAGTGTGAGGGCACTCAAGTCTCCACATTTGGAGGCTATAGTCTAAAGCTGATCTGTTTCTAAAAGTATATTTTAATTTGTCCACATCATGGGGTGAAATCTATGACATACACAACAGGGTCAGACGAGATGTTTATTGCAGTCCTTCCGGATGTAAAGCATAAACAGCTTTAGAGATTTTTTTCCATTTTTGTTTTGCACCAGCTTTTCCTTCTGCACCCTCCAGTCATTTTACAGAATAAGAAGGTGAAGCAATATCTATAACATACTTACAATATGTTTACTCTAGGTTTTCTGATTCCCTGTCCTGTCCTCAAACCGCTAAACCAGAGCTTCCAACCTGTGGGCCTCCCACCTTCCATGGTATATTTACAACAGCAAAGAAGTGCACCAGATAATGCCTTTCAGAACATAACCTACGAAAAACTTCTGACTAAATGTGCAGTTTTCTGTCTGTGGAATCGTGGTGGAGTGCTGCAGGTCAACAGAATAAGATGATTTTATCTTTCTTGTTTTTAGAAAGAATAAAGAGTCAACAGAGAGAGAAAATTTAGAAGAGAAAGGCGAAGCGACAGTAACAGCAGAAAATGGGATTCCTTGCGAAGCGCTGGATTTAAAAGCAGGCCACATTAATGGAATCTTTGCAGCAGATGATGAACGGTTCACATCCTTATGAAATGCTGCCATTGCTATCTGGCGGTTTTTTGAAAGACTCCTGTGCCTACTTTATCTCGTCACTACTCCTGAATGTCAAACATGAAGACAAGAAAAATGTCCTTTCACTTAATTTCCCTTGAGAGAACCTTTTGCTGATAACACATACACTTGAACCTCCATTACAAAGCTTTTGTTCATGAGCAAAGCAAATGAGAAGACCTCAAATGATATCCATTAAAGATTTCTGGAAGATGTACAGCAGAACAGGGTTGAAACCTGCCTTGTGTCAGGCATTTAATTTTTAATGATTATTTAAATATGTCCATTGCTTGTTTTTCACTGATATAAATGTGAAACTGCATTATTCCTGAATGTCACTGGGGAGATCATCTATCGTTGTCAATTCTTGCTGGGCTTTCTTTCAAGCCATATGCAAAAGTTTCTCTGTAAAATTACTTCTGTTTGCTGATATGTGGTATGCCTTTGGATGGAATAGTGATCAGTGCATGAAAGTTTTTATTTACTGAAGGGAAAAAAAAGCAAGATTTCACAGCCTTTGTCAGAGTGAGTTAAAAGTGGCTGGGTCATCTACAGCTTTAGGGCTAGCAAAGATCTGGTACTAAAAGTGTTTTTTCACTTAACAGTCAAAATCACAGATTACATGACCTGGAAACTAGAAGTTGCAAAAGTCTGAAATTTGTTGAAATTAAAAGTTGCAACAAAGGGCAGATTTTCCAAAGGTGCAGTCTGTGGTTGGTGGCCAAGCTCTCATTAAACCTACGAGGGCATTTCGCAGCTCTTTGAAAAAATCTTCCTTACATTTTTTAATAATGGAACCAGAGTAGATTTCCAAGACATAGCCAGCCTGGGGTCCGATGAACCTTCATGTGACAGCTGGATAGCTTTTGAAAAGATTCAGTGCTTGAAATACCAGCTGCTGGGCTTGGTGCACCCGAGCCAGATGAGAACATGTAGGCAGCGGTAAGTCGGCAGAGACCCTTCAGACCCATGTTTCCCGTTTGTGTGGCTGGAGGTTGAGGGCATCAAATGGTGCCAGACCCTAAACTGGATTACTTTGAAGTCAGCCATACATACAGACTGTGCTATCTGTGCCCTAATCCCGTTCCCATTTAAATCAGTGATAAAATTCTGACATTTCAGGAGAACTGGGCCCCAGTAAAGGGGAGTTGTATGTGTGGGTACAGAGAGAATGGAAGCGTGTTGAAGCAAAATACGGTATCTGCAGTCACCGAACAGCTGCCCACGTCACTGGAGGCAGGACCTGACCATTAGCCATCTGGGTTCCAGTGTCATGTTTGGAGGCAACACTAGAAAGCCCATTTACTTATTAGGGTTATTCCATCGGACTGCTCACCAACAGGAACAGTGTAAAACAGGGTAAAAGCTGGTTGTAAAGGACCATCCAGTGTCCAGAAGGGTGCAAAGGTTTCTTGTCTCCCAGGGTACGAATCCTTCAGCATTTTGGCTATATCGAGCACCTTTGGCTGTCCGTTTGACTCGGCACTGGCTCTCGGGAACAGGGTGAGCAGAAGGGGAGGAATGGGGAGGAGAAGGGGAAGGAGCGGGGCGAAGGGAGGAAGCTGTGCAGGGGAAGCCCGAGGCTAGGGGAGGTGGGGAGAGGAGGCCTAAATGCAGAATAAAACTGCGGAACCCACTGATCATTTGCCTCATGTGGTCTCGTCTCTCATGGTTGTCTTTGATGTCCAGCTGGTGGGTCCCTCTGGACAAGGACTGTGTCTTCTATGTGTCCCAGAGGGTATGCTGCTCCATTCTGGAAAAGGATTAATAAAGTCAGTTGTTAGTGATAATACCTCAGTGCCTCAAAATTACCATCCACAACACAAAGATGTATGTCTCACAGGAATGGCAAAGATTAACCTTACCAGCGTTTAAGAGCATTTGGAAGGAAGATATAGAGTACAGTGTTATTATTGCTTCCTCAGTCATTGCTCCAAGGTCTTTCACTCAGGCAGAGTTTTATTGAGGTAATTCAGATCCCATCATTTCTAAACCTTCACACTTTTCCCATTCTTTGTATGACAGATAGCTACACTGCAGTGTGGCCGCAATGGATCGCTGTAACTGCAGCACCTCTGCAAGAACCCGTGAAAGATTTCGGTGAGAATAGCTTGGCGGTGCAACAGCAACCTTGAGCTACCAAATAGAATTACTGTTATCCTGTATTGTCCTATATGATACCAAAATAAACTTCACTTGATATGAAAAAGGGCCAAGCATATCTGAGCATACTTCTCGAGGCCTGAGTGAAGGGTCAATTCAGCCAACGGCACTGGGCAGCAATTTCAAAATAGACTGAAAGCCCCTGAACAAAACCTTACGTGATGTGGGCTGACTCTGGAGGTAAGTAAGTATTTAATCACTGACTTCCTCCCAGCTCACCTTTTAGCCGCATAATTACTTTACAGCAGTTTGGTGTAATTTTCTGCTAATGATGATATGAGATTCACCCAGGGCATACATCTTGCTTGCCTCTCTGCTGACAGAAAATGGCTTGAGAGAAGCAAATGATACATGAACAGGCAGGTATCACACTCAGCAACGCTTTGAAGTTAATGTTGGTATTAGCTCTTTCACGGAAACAGGCACCACAAACTGGGTTAATCAAAGGCCCAGTGCTACAGAAGAAATAAAACTTTTCCTGTCTCTGCGTGCAGCAGGATCGTATTAGAAAACAAAGAGCACTTTGATTTGGTAAAGCCTGTCCTCCAGAGCCTGCAAATGGTACAAAGACAATTTATATCCCTTGAGGATCTGGCCCAGATGTTTTACGTAACTTTCACCATTTTTTTTCCTCTAAATCACCTGCCATCGAATGACCTGATAATAACAGAAAAGTGAGTAACAAGCAATGTAGACTATACTGTAAATCACTTCCTAAAACAATGAGTCGGTTCTGCTTTCAGTTACATTTGTGCTGTGCCAATGAATCTCGACAAAGGAACATGGTGTGCCCGAGACTGAACTGTTTCATTTTCAAGAGCTGCATTTGAGAAAAGAGAGGAGAAAAGAAAATTCAATTAAATGAAGCAATAAAGCCAGCGAAGTTCTGTTTAAAGAAAATGTGCAATGTTTATCGCTAGCTCCACATCCCCAGCGAGTCAACATTTCAGGAAGGACGTTACAGTTCTGTTCAGCTTACTTGAGAAGAGAGTATTGATGTCTAGGCTAGAATGAGCACAAATCATGCATGAGTAAGTTGTTTACACTGTCAGTCATTAGCTACACATTTGGAGTGATGGAGAACACGGGGAACTCTGCAGTGCCCTTCTTAAATTAGGGACTGCGTTAGTTGCGACACAACTGTTTGCTGTGCTCAACTTCCAGCATTGTATCGACCACAGACTGGTTTTGAAAATGAAATTAGTGGTCCTTGTTTATCAAAATTTATTTCTGGAAGATTGCAAACTGTGAGCAGATACTGAAGTCCTTACTCGAGCCATTCTGCCGCTTGCTTTAAGGAAAGTTAACTACTCCGTCCTGCAAGCTGATGTTTACTCTGTGTTGGAGAAAACTAGACTGAAGCTTGTTCTGTCACATTGGCATTTGCCTCTTCTCTTCCAGGACAGTGCACAACGTCTTGAGAGAGTCTGTCTGTGGCACTCACCCCTAAATATTTCCCTATTACCTGCCTTGAAGTCTGGTACTCGCAACTGGGCCCAGTATTCACCTGGGGCTGTGCTGGTGCTGAGGTGCCTGGAGGGATGACCTCATGGGCCTCCTGCAGACTATGTGCTCCTATTTGTCTGTCCAGGTATGACGTTTGCTTCTGTCATGCTGACCTTCATGGAGAACCCTTTCCTGGCTGTGCCTTCATAAAGGGACACCTTTGTTTCGCATTTTGAGGGAAGATGTAACTGAAGCCAGTTCACTGTTTCTGCCATTGTTCACAAAGAGAAGGGTGATGTGGGCACAAGGAGCCTCAGGGCAGGATTCAAGTCTTGTTCCTTCATCACTGTGAGAATGAAGTAATTCCCAAGTTAATGCAAATCATGGCATTAGCACAAGAGCTTCTGGTTTGACAACTTGGTTCCAAGAACTGGACGTCAGTTTTGACCAAGCAAGGAGCGTTATCACATCTTGACAGAAAGAGTTTTTCATGTGTAACCTCCCATATGTGGGAAAACAAAAGAAATTACTTTAAAACTTAGGGCAGAAGTGCAACAAAGACTTAAAATAACTCCCAGTGAAAAGTGGGAGCCTACGTTTCTAGATACTCTTAAAAACATGGCTCAGATGGCCTCTGAAATTTGGTCAGTTCATCAGTGCAGTAACCTGTGACGCATGAAATGAGCTGTTTTAAATGCGCCAAGTTTTTATAGAAAATGCATTGACCAACTGTCCACAATCCATTAGCAATGAGCAATCTGTGCTTGGTTTTCTATTCGGCCTCTCATGGGTTTTGTTTCCTTTTAATGTGGCATGCAAGAAGGGATGTGTGCAACGGGGTGACACCGCAGCTTCCTACACTACCAGACAATTGCTAATGAAAAATTTACACCGCTAGATATGCCTAATTTGATGGACTGAACTTGCTAGTTTTGAAATCACGTAAAGGTAAAGTACGTTGACAGTGATGAGTGATACACACTTGCCAGTACAAATGTGTCAGTATATTCAGCTTTGTGAATACATTAAGCACTGTGGGTGCATTTAGCATAATGCATTTGCATTTTAGCTGGATGGTCCGTGGCTGGATTGATGTTTGCCTCAGTCCAGAGGAATTCTGCCTTTATAGCACGGATTCAACTTTGTTCTCAGTAAAGTCAGCAGGTTCAGTAGGAACCGGATTTGACTTAAGATCAAAAAGAAAAGATCGATTTTGCTAGTCTGTCCTCTTCCTTCCTACTGCGTTTCCCTTTCCCTTAGAGGTGGCAATCTGAATTTATCAAAGCATCTTATTAGCTACAGCATTAGCTACAAAGAAAGCATTTGATTTTGGAGAAATGGCGAAAGCGTTCTGGCATTATCTCTCTATCAGCTTCTGCCTCTCTCCTATCATTTAGATTCTAATTGCTACAAATTACAGCGTGTAGCTTTTATCAGTTGTGGACCAACAGGAATTTTAGACTTTGGACTTATGTTCTCTGTGATACTGTATCTAAACGACATTGAAGATGCTGATGTGCGGACGCACGGTCACTGTAAAACAAAGTGGGACCACTCACTCCCGCCTTAGTAAAACTGAAATGAGAAACATGGGTTGCCTAGATGAAAAGCTGTGTTTCACAGGATCAGTAACTTTCTCTTCACTGGTGGGGCAAGGTGGCTTTTTGTAATGGACAAAGTGTAAGGAATACAGAATATTGTGCCCCTGAGCAGTTCCCTGTCCTCTGCCTTCTTAACATATGGTCTTGATTTTGACTGTGGCCTTCAGCAATGACGCTTTATGATATCCTAATTTAACCTGCCGATTTGTACACTCATCTGCCTTCCTGAAAATCATTCAGCTTCAAAGCTTTCTCCTAAAACCTTGCAAAACCACTTCGGTTTCTTGATGCTTCGGGCAACTGACAGCAACTTTGCACAGCTCCTGATGTTGTCTTCAGATCTGGGGCTTGCCCCTGCCCATGGGGCACTTTCCCCCTTGGCGATGCTGAGCACGCTTTGGCTTGGGCAACAGCCACCAGCCTGTGCTTCCCTCGGAGTGCAAAGGAGCGGTGCAGAGGTACAGCTTCTCTTTAGGTCTGAAGTCCAGGGAGCGAAGCAGCCTGCCTGGGGACAGAAGGTTTTGGAGGGATACGGACTAGTCGTCCAAGGCCAGCGGGGTGCAAACCCCTCCCTGCTCCGGGACGTCACCAGGATATGGCCACACGGTCGAGCCTGCTGCAGGAGGTGGGTGCCAGCCAGGCAGCAGCCCCTCCTCACTTCTTCCCCTCTGAGACAGAGGTCCCGAGTGTGGGGCAGCGGGTGGGGAGTCTCTGTGCTCTGCACTCACCGCCTTGACCTCCGTTCCCACTGGGCAACGGGGAATTAATCCGACCAGCCGCTGATCTGCCCTGTCTTGTTCCTGCAGAGGAAGAGCCAGCTAAGCCCAAATTGCTGATGTTCTAGCCGAGGCTGGCTGCTGGTACGTGCCTTTTGCACGGGAGCTGGTCCCGGGTGGCTCAGAGGTCGAGCAGGAGAGGCTGTGCCTGCCTGCAGAGGAGCAGAGCCGTCCGTCCTCCTCACCGCCACACAACTCTGCTCCCCGCCTCGGGAGCAGGCACGAGGATCTCACGAAAGCCCCCTCTTGCAGGAGGGCTCCCAGCCCCGTCACACAGGCTGAGGGCAGCTGGGGAGCCGGGGAGCCAGCGCCCCGGTCCCAGTACTGGCAGGAGGGCTTTCGTCCGAGAAAAGGCGGATGTCACGCATGCAGAAGGGTTAGTCATGTGGGAAAAAGGCTGCTCAGGGGATTAAAAGGACTATTTGCCCAGCCCCCAGCTGGAAGCACGAGGAAGAGGGAGAGGATCTGGGATTGCCCCCCAGCGATGCCCAGGTGCGGCTGCAGCAGCGTGGCCCCTCTCCAAGCCCTGCTGCTATATCAGGGCGACGTGCGGAGGGGCTGAAGCCACCCCCGGGCCGTCCACTGCCTCCACAAAGCCACTTTACGGGGAGTCCTCAGAGCAAGGATTTGCCAGGTACTTAACTGATGTGAGCCGCTCTTTGGGAAACGGCAGGGAGTGGGGCAGCTGCAGCCCTGCGCAGGCGGTGGGGTGGCTGTCCCATGGCAGCTCATCCTCCCTGGGGGTGCTCCAGGCCAGGCAGCCCCGGCGCCGTGCGGCCACCGCCCTTCAGAGCCCCTCTCCGCAAATCAGTCACCGAGTAACACTTATGTCCGTCTTTTATGCACTAGGCAGAATAACAAAGTGCAGCAGAGAAGCTTAAGCCGCGCTTCTGCCTAGAAAAATGGCCTGATAATGGTATTTTAAGCAATTTTAAGGGTGTGTGGCGCCCAATAAGCAACACAGTGCTTTCTTATTGAGGCATGCCCTAAATGCAATTCTCTGTTATTGCAGTCCTAGTTTCATAGCACAGCTCAGCCAACAACATGAGTGATGAGGCAGAAAACTGCTCGAACAGAGCCAGGGTACAGATAAACATTGGTGGGCAGCTATTTAAGCAGATGTCAGACAACTCAGACCCTGGGGACTACTGGACTGGGAGTATCAGGTAGGAGCTGGGAGCATCAGGTAGGAGCTGGGAGCCACAGCTCACGCTGCAGACCCGAGGGGTGGAGGGGAGGACTCACACACTGGAAGAGAAAGAGCCTGCGTTATCACGTCAGGTTACCCGCAGCCTTTGTACTGTAACGGTGCCAAACTGACATAGTCATCTTTGCTCCGAGCCAAGCAGGCTGGCTACCATTGCGTACGACAACGTATTTGATTGAGACTGGATGTTAGCTCCCAGTTGCTCTTCTTCTGTCACACCAAACCCCATGGCTGCCACCTTGCTGCCCTTGCTGGAGGTCTGGATTTCCTGAAAAGGCTCGAGGTCCTTCCCTGTCTCAGCTGTTTGCCGTTTCCTTTTTGCTGTAGCACAAACTGTCTTCATGCTCTTGCCAGCTTTCCAGACCAGCCTGAAGGTCCACCCCAAGAAATGCTCCCAGCTCATCTGACAACGGATGGCATCCTCTCCCCATAGACCTGCCGCCACCGTCTCAGGCTACAAAAACCACTCCCAGCTCGGAGTCTGGCCATACCGCAGAAAGCCTGCCACGGTCGTAAGGCTGACACAAGCAAGTCTGTATCTAGTGGTCTCCCATGTGACTGCTTAATGGGAGCAAATCCATCCGTGACGGTACGATGTGCGTGGAGGCCAGAGGCTCCCCACTGTTGTAATGCTGTTTTTCGAAACATAAGTTTCTGCTAATTCATCTCGCAGCCTAAGGTTTTTTTCTCTTGTGTTAAGGCAATGGCAAGAAAGAGGAAGTGTAATTCTTGGATTATTCCTCACATATGATAGTGAGTATTGCATTTAGGTATGCAATAGAAAAAAGCTTAGAAATAAGGCTGAAAATTTTCAGCATAATTCAGTGAGACTCTCCCCGTTACATTTTCAGCTCACCACAACGCTTGCACACACACTTAGATGCAAGTGCAGATGCACTCCTATACAGAATGAGGTGACACCCTTCTCTCCCCTCCCCCAAGCATCCCACTGCTTGGGGGCCCCTGGTCGTGCAGGCGCCCCTCGGGGTTTCAGGGCTGTGCACAGGCCGGCGACAGCACCACGGCAGGGAGATGACAGCTATCAATCAGGGCTGCCCCTGAGGAAGGCACCAGAGCACTGTAAAGCTGGGGGGGCGGAAATAACACCCACATGTAGAAAGGGAATTTTGGGTCAGCCAGCCCTGTTTTAGTACCCTAAAAATTACTGTGACTCTGCAGTTAACTTACCAGCATAGAAGAGAAAATAAAAGAGTTAAAGCAAATAGTCAACATAGTCCCTGTTCTCTACTGGAGGAGAAGAAATCATATCAAGGTAATAATAGACATAATTGTCTGCTCTGACAGACAACAGATGAACCAACACCACAAAAACCTTTCAACATTTCACCATGTGACAGTCTCACTGGCAAATTAAGGAATGACGAGCTAGACAAGAATCACAAAAGGCACATAATTACTTAAAAAACAGGCTCCGTGGTTCTCAGTCAAGAAGGGGGGCCATTTTAAGTCATAGCTCTACTGGGCCATGCTGTATCCCATACGATCTGGATGTGGGAAGAGAAAACCTATCTATTTACAGGTTTGCAGGCATCGCCAAGCTGGGAGTCCTTTGAAGGATTACAGTTCCAAATGATCACAAAAAAAACGGAAAAATGCTCTGAAATCAGTGCAATGGGCTTCAGCCCAGACAAATTCAAAATGCACTAATTAGTGTCACCCTAGAACCAGATGTACAGAGACAAAAAAGGGAATGGCTGAGCGAGCAGCAGTGCTACCAGAGGGGTCACAACTGTCATGTGAGGCAATGTTGGCTAATGTCACCAGAAAGAAGGTGTGTAGCGGCAAGAGACAGCACGTAAGATGCAGATGGTGATTGCGCTACTGACCATTGGTAAGGTTTCGGTTATGGTCAGATGTGGACACCATCCCTGAGGAAGCACAAAATGTGGCGAGTCTGGATGGCACCAAGAAGAGTAACATGCAGTTTAGGGAAGGTGACCTCTGGGGAAGGGTTGAGTGAATGTTGTTGGCCTTCCCTTGAAAAAAAAAAAAAGTTGTTAGAGGGTTGCACATGGATGACAGAGATCACTTGTCCCTGGTCCACAGGACATGGGTATCAGAAGATGTTGAAACAAGGTGCTTCATCAAGGTCCCTGGTTTCTGGCCCTGCTTGCTGGGGACGCTTGTTGCTGGTGGCCCGGCTGAGGCCGTGCTGTGTTCAGCCCATCGCAGATGGGAGGGCTGGAGCTCCTTTCTTGGGGTTTGGCAACAAGGAAGCTGATTGCTGCTTCTCCCGTGTAGACAGACTAATGGTGGTTTTGGAGAAGCTCTGCTGGGAACTGGAAACCGACCCCATGGATGTGGCTGCAGAGCTGTGTCTCAAAAAGCAGCCGTGCCCCCTCCCCCCCAGGAAACAACCAACCAACCAACCAACCAAAAAAACCCAAAACAAAACCAATCAAGTGATCCTGAGCCGAAATGGGCTAATTTAAAAAGTACTAAGGTATTGTCTGATCGATAACACTCAACCCAAACTGCATTTCCAGAACTAATTCATGCATTGATTTTCCCATTGATTTGCAGTAAGTGCTAGGTTCCTAGCTAGATTAGCAAAGGTATTTAGATATTAAACTGGAGTCATCTGAGTAGTCTTAGTCACCTTAGTACTTAAATCCAGTTGATTTATACTTCAGATTAGCTCTCTACACAAGATACTGTGATTCCACGAAGTCTCTTGCTACTTTTTGACAGTTCAGTGAACACGTTTAAAAACCTGGTTTTATATGCCCCAGTTGCTTTGAAAATGAGGTATATTCTCCAAATCGCTTGGGCTTTACAAAGCCTTTTAAAATGTGAGCCTAAACACCCAACCAGGTACCCTATGTCAGGCTAACTGGGATTTCTTCCTGCCTGGGAGTTAAGGTTCATGGCTTGGTGTTTCACTGAAGTTTCTAAATATTTTTACAGCTTATCACCAACCTGTTAAAGGATTCACAGATTCTGAGCTACCAAAGACACGGGCAGGCTATAGATAAAGTGACCAGCTGTATCATTGACAGCACATTTGGGAAACATTAACCAAAAGTAAAAGCCTTTTATAAGAAGGCCATAAAACGGCAGGAGTAATTATGTTTTTCCAAAGTTAATCATTGACTTTTGTTTATTTGGCTTTTTATAAAAAAATTTTTCCTTTCTCTCCTACAATGGATAAAACCTATAAAAGGCCCAGCAAATTGGATTCCGCCTTTTTTCTTCACGCTAGCCATGCTTGAAGCCTGATGAGACAGAGCCCAACAAAGAAGCTTACCTGAGGAAACCTACTTCATTGGGAGGTTCTCAGCCCGGACATGGATATGCTGGTCCGCCTCTGGCTTTTCTGTGGTCTGAGCGCTGTCGTGACCCCTCAGGATGTCACACAACAAGCCCAAATGTTTTTAGAAGAGTTTAACAGGAGGGCAGAAGATATCAGCTATGAGAGCTCCCTTGCCTCATGGAACTACAACACCAACATCACCGAGGAGACTGCCAGGAAAATGGTAAGTGCTCCGTCTTGTGGGTTTTACTGTTGAATTAGGAATCTCACAGCTACTTTTTAGTTTATTTTCGTTCTGCTGAGGTTGGCTGAAATTCGAGTGCTACTCCTTTGGTAGCTGTGGTTTCGTTTCAGGAGGGTAGAGGGGCTTGCTTTAACATAGCAATGCCTCACTGGAAGTGCCTGGGCCACTACCAGCGTCTACAGCCTAGGGTTGGTGCCTGGGCTGCCCTCGCACTGCACGGGGACGGCTGGAGGCTGGACTTGTCCCTAGCCGCCACCTCGAGTCACGCCGGTGAGCGGAGGGAAAAGGCGAGGGAGCGTTGCATGTTTGGCCCCAAAATCTGAGCTGGATGGAGAGAGACTCCTCCTTCTGCTTGCGGTCCACCACCACCAGTGCCTCCTGGCACGGCGTTTCTGTGTGGGGCCCCTTTCCCCTTGGAGAGGGCACAGCCCGGAGGGGATGGTCTTCTCCCAGGGCCCAGGTTAGGTGCTGCCCTGCGGTGCGAGGGAATGCGATTCGAATCTTGTGCCCACGTGAGCTCAGATCTCCCACTTCAGTAAGACTGAACTAGCACTGGGCTTCTTACTGACACGGACAACGCTCTCTCTTCTCTGTTGCTGAAATTATTTTACTTCTCACTGAATATGCAAACATTTTCTGAATGCAGGCATTTTTTACCCAGTGTGGGACCTTCTCCCCAACCCCCCATCACTCCTCTCATAGTCAGGGCTGTCGGTAAACTGCCTGGAGGTATTAAACTGGAAGAAATGAAGTGAGATCGCGGATTTCCAAATGCCAGCAGTGGACTTTGTAGTACAGTGGTCTGGTACATTGGTTTGAAAGTCAGCTTCTATCTGCAGGAATGACAACAACATTTGTACTTAACGCTATCTTGCAACACATTTCTCCCTGCTTCTCGATACCAACCTCTAGCTGTCCCAGCCAAGGGGGTCTCTAGGCCAGTACTGCATTTATAAAGAGCAGTCAGCCATGATCTGGCTGGTTACAGATACTGCCATGCCTCAGCCTAGCATCTTGTAACCTTGGAGCCTTTCAAAATGAACAAAACCACCTTGAATTTTGTAGCTGTGTGTATTTTAAAGTTAACTCAAGCTTTAGAGAAAAACAGTTTGGAGCATAAAAATGGAGCTGAACATCCTACATCTACCTTTGCGTAATTGTTTAAGTCTTCCACTTTGTGGTCTTATAGCTTAATTAAAACATGGTTTAATTATCTTATTTCTTAATTAAAGCAAGGAGACTGGGTGCTGGAAGAAATCCTAATGACTAATCATTGTCAATCTGGAATGTTTTCCAAGGCATCAGGTACTTAAACCAGGACGTTTCCAAACACACAAAATGAAAGCCCCATATAGTACTTTCAGCATTAATGAGATGATAATAAAATACGTGAGGAGATACCAGCAATAAGAACCAATTAGTCCAGCGCACAGAGAGAATGTTTTCTCTCGCTTGATCTCTTCCGTAACACTGGTAATAAACCCACTGCTTCCCCTCCTCCCTTTCTGCTGGAGGAGCAGAGTTAATGAATACTGTCCCTTCTGGCTCCTTCCCATCCATTTTCCGTGTAAATTGGGCCACAACCCCCTTAGCTATTCCTCTGACTTATCAACCAGTTCCTCTAATTGGGGAAAAATCAGACAGCGGGCTAACTTCTTTCCCCCAGCTTTTGTAGCCAAAGAGCCCCCTCTTCTGCCGCGCCGCTCCTAAGGCATCTCTCCGTCCCTGCTCGGGATGAGGAGTTCAGAAAGAGATTTACACCTTAACTGGGTGCTTATCAAGCTCTTTCCCACTGAGCTTTGCAAGCTGCTGGGCAGCGGCAGGGCTGTTTGCTCTGCTCCCGTGAAGGGGAGGGTCTGGAAAGCCTCCTGGTGATGGCTGGCCTCCCCCAGAGGGGCTGCATGGGCAGGGGGAGATGCGGGGATGGGGGTGCAAAGGGCTTACGTCCGCCACCGCCTCTCTTCGCCGGAGCCTAAGGCAGGTACGGTGGGTCCACCGTGCAAAGAGCTCTTCAGGCACAGTATGACACTGTGTTTCCTGATGTCTCAGCAGGGAGGGACAGGCGTTCCGGGTGCCCTCCCCGCAACCTGGGAGGCTCTGGCATGCGTACATGGGTCCCAAGGACCCAGGTTAATTAGTACTCTTCTTGTTGCCATTTGGGATGGGTGCTGATGTCCTAAACTATGTAGAAACACATTTAAAAAAAGGTGACTAAGTCCCAAATCCAAATAATGTTCTCATGGCGCTACTTTGTGCACTGAAATTTGGGACTTTCATCTGTATGTAATTGCAGCAGTGGTAAAAGCAATCATCTCATGCAAAACATTGAGGTTTTGCATGCCCGATTTAAGCACCTGTTTAGAGCCTCCTGTGCCCAAGTATAATCTTTTATTTACCAAAACTTCAGGAGCAAGTGATATTTGCATAATGAAAAGACTCAATATCAGTATCTCCGCTGCTGTCTGTCAGTGCTACTGAAGCAGAAATGGGGAATGACATCCGGGTCACAGACCTCTTGTGCCCTGGCTTGCATCTGGTTTCTGTTAGGCACAGGTGGGTGAAGAAAAGCACTAAGGGAAGAATACACGGTGATTTAGAGTAGCAGGGAACACACCAGGTGATGCTGGATAAATTCTAACAAGCACGGTGTGAGGAGGGAGTCTTGCTTTTTGCTGTTCCCAAAGAAAAATGGTTATCTGGATGTGTGAATAAAACAAAGCCAAAAAGTTCTCCACCCGTTTCACTGTGCAGTGCAAGTGCTCAGCCCGCAACCCACAGGCGGTCTCCGCGAATGAAGTCCTCCCCAGAAGTAATATTTTTGCCCACTGAGTATCTCAGGCTGCTGCAGAGCCATTCAGGGTTTGTGTGATCCCCTTTCAGAACGAGGCGGGTGCCAAGTGGTCCGCGTTTTACGACGAGGCCTCCAGGAACGCCAGCAGCTTCCCCATAGCCAGCATCCAGGATGATCTCACCAGGCTCCAGATCCAGGCTCTCCAGGACAAAGGATCATCTGTGCTGTCATCGGAAAAATATAGCAGAGTAAGTTGCTGAATGTAGCTCATTTTCTTTGGGTGAGCTGAGCTGCCTCCCATGACACCCCAGAGCGAGGGCACGGTGCTGCCGCTACCCTGCTTGTCTTGGGACGGGGCTGTCTCCCAGCATCGACATGGAGAGCGTCCCTGTACAAGGTGCTCGTGGCAGTACGGGACTGGAGGGGTGGTCTGGCTTAGGAAGCTGGTTCCCATTCGAGACAGCAGTTTTGCCGTGTAATCCATGCCATGAATTTCAAACACACACACACACACACACACGCCTCAGAGTTGTCCTTGCACAAATGGCTGGATTAGTCATAAGAGGAAAAGAGGACCTGCGGTAAGTGCTTGGCTAAGTCCAGGCCTAGGGCAATGAGCAGAAAGAGATGGGTGAAAGGACATTCAATGAGTCAAAAACGTGGAGGTGGAGGAAGTCTTCTTGCCTCTGCACATGTTGCCTTATCAAACTGCGAAAAGGCGGGGGATGTTTCTGTGCAGCGGGCACCCTGGGATGCCTGAAATTGGGGAGGGTTGGTGACCTCCTTCCACAGAAAGCTGCTAAAGGCCAGCAATATTTAGCAGGATTCATAAGGAGATTTGACATTTCCACTGACGAGTTCATGTAAAAGGCATGCATATGGATAACGGCTATATGTGGAGTTGGAGTAAGCAACTATGCAGACCCAAAAGGGATTTATAACCAAACACTTGAGGGTTAAATTAGTTTCCTTTTGCTGGAGATCAAATTGAAACACAGCATTGAGTTAGGGGCTCCTACAGTCCTGATTATAGAAGGATCCTGAGATTTTTCTGCTAAGATCAGCAGTGTTAACCCCCGTGCAAGAAAAGCAGTGGACTGGCTGGATCTCCTGTCTGATCCAAATGAGCTGTGTTTCTGGAAAGACAGATTACCTTGTTGGGAATGCCGATGGTTCATACAAACTTATATTTATTTTGGAGCACAGCAGTACACTGGTGGCAATGCTGTCTCTGTTGAGGGGCTATTTTCTTCAGTATCCTCCCTGTTCAGACACTTGCAGTTTCCTAGATAAATGGCCTTTGGGGATGAAATTGTTGATTCTTGCTTGAAAAGTGACTTTTTGTACAGTCTGATGGGATTCCATAGGAATATTTAAATATTCTTCACTGATACAAAAGATTTCCCTGGACGCCCACTTATTTAAATGCTGACAGAGATAAAGTTAGAGCTAGTCATTAACTACCCCTCCCACTGACAGCTCCACATAGTACTGATTTAAAGCTTTAAATGGGAAATAACATAGTCCTAAAGGAAAAGCTTGTTTTTCTTGAGGTTTGAAAAGCTGAAAACATTAAAAAAAAACCAAAAAACAAACCAGGGCTATGTAGCACAGTTTCTGAGACAGAGCTGAATGATTTCAGATACATTCGGCCTTCAGCTGACCCAAGACACGAGCTGTAACTTCTCTGCAATGGAGTATAAGCAGATCTATGCAGTCAGTGTGATGCAATGTTAAAAAAAATGACAAGCAACGATCAGCCTGGCAGCAGCTGCAGAAAAAAAACCAGTCCTTTTTGCTGCCATTCAAAACCACAACCTACCTGGAAAGTTGAGGCGCGTCCATGCTTATGGCAGCGCATTGCTAAACTTTATTGTTTTATTGCTACTGTGTATCGATAGCTTTCTCGTAACAGTCTGTGCTCATTAAATCCAGAGCTCTGTCTGACTGGCTATTAAGGACCTGTAGATTACGTCATATATTTGGGAGATTATCTGTCTTTTCCAGCTAGGTCCTGGTTCAGTAATGCATTTAGGCAAATTCTTTCATTAATCTCTTCTGAACTTAAACATATGCTTAAATGTTAAGCTGGTGGGTGAAGTGTTGAATCGAGCTCTTAAGGAATTAGCATAATTGGATGTTATTTTGCACAGAGTGGGTTTCTAACGGGCTATCTCGCATCTAACTCGCAGCTGAGCACTGTGCTGAACACAATGAGTACCATCTACAGCACCGGGACTGTCTGCAAAATCACCGAACCGTCTGAGTGTTTGGTGCTGGAGCCAGGTGAGGTACTAACCAGTGTCCCTACTGTGTCCTTTACACTGAGAGTTCAGAAAGAAAAAGCCCAAGGGTGACTCCTGACTGCGAGAGAACAGGCCGTAGTTTCAAGAGCTATATCCTGCTATCTAAAGCTTAGTCATAATTTAATTGCACCTTGCGGTTCAGGGACCTCCAGCAGGCCTGCTGCTGCCCACGAGACATTCTGTCTCCTTCTTGTAGTAGGCAAAATTTGGAGAGGGCTGCTCAGCTTGTGTGACAGCCTGACTGTCACTTGGGGTTTGCCTACGTCACGGAAAGTCTGTTTTTTTTCCCGTCATCAGTGTCTTGTTGGACTCAACATTGTGTTGAGGCCAGTCCCAAGAATGCTACCAACTTAAGGGAAGCTAATGCAGAGAGAGCATTTAAGGGACTCGTGATCTGCTCTGTGTCTCCTAATGAGAACAAGGGGAAAACCTTAAATCAGAAAAGGAAGCAATAAAATAATGGGATATTTCAGTGTATCAAACACAAAGTGTTTTCTTCTTAGTTTATGACATTTCTTTCGCTTTGGCTCATTTGCCTGCTGTGAATGAAAAATAAAGAGATTCTGCTTTTTCAAGGCCTAGTACTTATTTCTTTGTTCTGACAGGTCTGGACACTATTATGGCTAACAGCATGGATTATCATGAGAGACTGTGGGCCTGGGAAGGCTGGAGAGCTGACGTTGGCAGGATGATGAGACCATTATACGAAGAGTATGTTGAGCTTAAAAATGAGGTTGCAAAGCTTAATGGTAAGTTAGGTTTTTTTTTTTTCTTTTTTCTGGCTTCCAGAAATTAACAAACATACTGCAGCCTGGCACATTCTGCACAGGAATTCAGACCCCGTACGTTTTTACACATTGATGAGCAGCGCTTTGCACATCATTTGCTCTTGGTGTGCACGTCGCAAAGTGAGAGGCAATGCAGAGAGGTGCCATTGACCAGGCCAGAGGTCTGTCACCAGCCTAGAACAAAAGGGGGATGTCTTTGTTGGCACCTTTCCCAAACGCTGTAACCTATCAGTGCCCTTCATTACATACTGCCTTACCCAGAACTGCGCTGCTTCTGACTTATGGGCAAGCACGCTCAATTTAAACAAATTCTACGTGCTGCTGAGTCTTGGCAACGTCTCCTTTTTTCTATCAGCCTTGACCTTCTTGCACCAGCCACAAGCAGTGGTACATTTATAAGCGTTATGCCCTAATTGGAATGATCAAATCTGGTAGAGCTGGGCCAGCAGATGCAGCCACGTGCTTAAAAAGCTGGAGCTAGGCACCAGGAATAAGAAATTATAGTCCAAATAGTGAGACAGGAAAAAAAACAAACATTAAGAAATGGTCATTATGATCTTCCTCCATACTGCTAAGAAAGAGACCTCAACTGTTAGCCATTTCTACTCCAGGCTTGATGGAGCTCAGTGGACTGGAAGACTTAGTGGAACTGGGAGCTGCATATCAGTCCTGGTGTGCACACCCGCCCCTGGTGGTTTTGTTGCTGGAGGAGGGGGCCCATATTCAATGTCCGCCAGCTTATAACTTCTGTGAGAACCCCTTAGTACCCAGCCTGAGCAGGGGCTGCCCTCCCTCATAGCCGCAGGAGCTCCAGTCAGGAGTAACCATTTCCTTTCACCTCCATCTCCAGCTGGAATGACCCTAATTAGCAGATAACCATGACTGCAATTTCTGCATTTCTTGGAAATCTCCCGTACCTGCACGTTCATGGGACAGAGCCTCAGGGGAGCACTCTCCCCAGCCCTAGACCCAGAGCATCTCGCACTTTGCTGCTTTGCTTTGGAGGAAAGGCTGCAGGTCTGCATGGGATCAGCAAGGAGCTGCACTGCTCCTGCAGACCTGAGCAGTGACGTGTGTGGTGTCCTCATGTGACGCATCTGTGCTTTACAGGTTATTCTGACTATGGAGATTACTGGAGAGCAAATTACGAAGCAGACTATCCAGAAGCATACAAATACAGCCGTGACCAGCTGGTCAAAGATGTGGAGAAGACATTTGAGCAGGTAGAGGCAGGAAAAAGCTCTCACCTGGGCCAGAGGGTTGAGTTTTGTGATGGTGGGCTTAGGTGTCGATGTTGTGAAGGAAGACCAAGACCGGCTCTAAACTGACTAATCTCAGTCTACATGGGGTTAACAGACGTCGGGAGACACACACGATATTTTTACCACTGCAGCCATTCTAGGACCAGCTTGGTCCCCTCGGGCTGCACTGTGCCAAAGGCTGAGAAAGAAGGAGCTCTGCAGATCCATGTCTATCCTCGAGGTAGGGCCCATGGCGGGAGGTATGTTTCCCATGGGGTAGATGGAATCCTTGATACTCCGCATCTAAAGTTAGCAATGCTCCCTCCCTCGTACCTGAGCAGGGCTTGTGGGGCTAGAATCTGGACTCAGCGCTCGAGCCCCAAGGCGGGAGACAAAGCTCAGCCGCGGGTTTGGGGTGCACTTACCTGCCGGGAGAATTTCATCAGAGACACCTTTGAGGCTCCCTGTTGAGGAGGGATGAGTGGCGTAGAGCAAAGATAAAATAATTTGTTTCCTTCTCCTCCTCTACTTCCAGATAAAACCTCTGTACCAGCACCTGCATGCCTACGTGAGGCACCGGCTGGAGCAGGTCTATGGCCCCGAGCTCATCAGCTCCACGGGATGCCTCCCTGCTCACTTGCTGGGTATGTCAATGCGGCCGTGTCGTGCAAGCCTGACTCAGGACAGTCACCTTCAAGGCACATGGGAACAGAGTAATCTGCCTGTTTAATCAGGATATTAACAAACAGGTTACAGATAAGAGAAGGGGAGAGGAGAACTGGAGAAGTCCCTGGCAGAGATGACACAGGTGCTTAGCAGCAGAGGCAGGTAGGGAAGGCACGTGTCCTCATCCTCGCCAGAGCTGGCGGCACCCAGCTCGAAACTCCAGCACTGGGCTAGGACATTTCTCTCCCCTCTGCAGCACTTGTCTTCCTTAGAAATGAGAGTTTCAGAGGCTTGTTATTCCTTTTGAATCTTATCCTAATTTCCCACGTTTCATGACTTTGCTTTCAAAGCATGCAACATCAAGCTGCCGTAACTGAAATGTACATGAACACAGCAGCAGCAATCACATGGACTAACAACATCAATGTTCACTTGTGAATAGACCTTTAGGAAGGTGATCAGTCCTGAAACTGTATTGTACAAGAATAACTGATCTTGGGGAATAAAAGGATCTTTGATCTGAGTGTGACCTGTGTGTGACTTCCCAGAGCTGCTCCCCTCCACATCTGGATCAGACCTGTTTAGGTGTATAGGAGTCCCTGTTTATGACTCTGCACAATTTATAGAACTGTCTGGCACTTTTGAACGATACGTAATCAACCATTTAAGGTATTTCTATGTTTCTGTCTTTTTTGAAGGTGACATGTGGGGTAGATTTTGGACAAATCTGTATCCCTTGACTGTTCCCTATCCAGCCAAACCGAACATTGATGTAACTTCTGCAATGGTTCAAAAGGTAAGACTTGCCTTTATGCAATATGCATTACGTAGCAAATCTCAATGGTACAAAAATTATGCACCGCACGTCAGCTGCTCTCTAGAAAACCATAGCTGCCCTGAGGCAGACACACCACCAGCAAAGGATTGCTTTCCGCATCCTTTTTTGCTCTTCACCTTAATGTGTTCATGCATTTTCCACTGTACCTTTTCCCGTAGTTGTTCTCTTTCTTCTCCACCCTCTTTGACTGGTTTAATCTTGGCTCCAAGTCTAGTTTCTTCAGAGACACCTGTCCGTTAAGAGATGTATTTTGTACATATAAATATTTCAGGACTCATGGAGTTGGCTGGTATCAAATATGACCTTTGCCAGCCATTACCATAATCAAATAGTTTGTATATTGCGGGGTTTTTTTGCCTGTCTTGTTTATTTGGATACAGCTAGGAAACTGCAACGCTGCCTGTTATCTTTTGATAACTGCATAGCACCATAAGGTCTGTGCTTGAGATCTGTAGTGCTAGCAGCCGTGACAGCACCTTCACCAGACCGAGAATGTGGTATAAAATAAAAAGTGATCGGTGGAATTTGATGTCTGAAATGTGATTATTCACCTGAAATCTACCCTCCTCTCAGAGGGAGCACTCCTTGCAAATGTTATGCTGGCAGGAGAAGGAATAGCTGAATTTGATTCATAAGCAGTTTGCACAAGTCTGCATTAATCTCACCTCTATTTTACAGTACTGACCCCCTTGTAGTCATAAATTTGTCTAATTGAAGTACCACCGTGAGGAGGGAAGCATTACTTACAGAGCCTCGGGGCAAGGGCTGGACTCATCCTTCTTGGCGGATGTGCCCAATTTAGGATTCTCACCCAACTGAGCCGTCTGCCACATAAATCTCTGTGAAAACTCAGTCCAGTAAGTGCAGAGCTCCTGCTGTGTAAAATGATAAAACTGCTGAATGACAAAAACATTTTGGACATTAACATGCAGTTACAACCTGATAAGTAGCTCCTCTAGATACATTTGTCAGGTTTTATGGTTCTGGCCAAGATCTCCTCTCTTGCTTATCTGCTGGAGCGCAGCTCCGCTCCCTCAAACGAGTTGTCCCCGACTGAAGCGGCTGAAGGGTCGGATCCCAGATCTGACATGCTACTGACAGGAATGCCTTTTTTATCTTCACTACCTTATCTTTTATTGAGGGCTTCTCTGGTCTGGGTCAGGTGCTATCTGCTGAACCCCTGAGTGCAGAAACCTGATTTTTTTTTGTGGGGAAAACACTTAATTCCGGTTCCCAGCAGAACCTGCAGAAGTGCTGAAGGCAGACACTACCGTCTTACTCTCAGTAAGTCAGGTGCTGATCTGAAGTCGCTGGGAGATAAATACGAAGTCAGATGCCCTGCATTAAGCCCGACGTCGGGAACAGGCTCCGTGCAGATGTGGTGGTTGATGGTGGTGGTGTCTCTTTCAGAAATGGGATGCGGTGAAAATATTCAAAACCGCTGAGGCCTTCTTCACCTCCATCGGCCTTGACAAAATGACTGAGGGCTTCTGGAATAACTCTATGCTCACAGAGCCGACCGACAACAGGAAGGTTGTCTGCCATCCTACGGCGTGGGATCTGGGGAAAAATGACTACAGGTACTGCAATTACTATGACCCCTTTCTGTACCATCTCCTAGAACATTCACATTTTCACTAAAGGTGCACCATGCTGGTTTAAGTTACAACTTTTCCTTATTTAATATTTTTTTGTGGCTGATAAGAGGGGAAAGGAAGACAGGAGAGCAGGGATCCTGTGGAACTGTAAACCTTTCCACATGACTTTTTCTGTGAAGACCTAAGGACTACTCTCAGATTTAAGCAGAGAAGTGACTATTATTTATATGAATTAGAGAAATAATACTGTTTTCTAGGGCTTAAGGAAGAAGCAGAAATGTGGGTGCTTGTGGATACCAGTGAGATTTGTGGACACCTGCACGTTCTGCAGCAATGGCATAGGGTCCCTGGGTAGCAAGTGAAAACCTCCTGAGAGCCCACCGTCTGTCTTTAGCAGATAAATCCAGTTTCACAAAAATCCATCAGTCTCTTCCGTAGCTGGGAAAGGAGAGGGACAGCAAGTTCCCGGGGCAAATTCTGTCCCCTGTTGCCATCCCTGCAGTTACCCCGGGAAAGAGGCTGGTCCCCAGCAGAGCCTTAGTGAAAGCTGCCAGCCTCACACCTCATACCTCAGCAATCTGCGGAAGGTGAAAGGAAACCCTATTTGGAAGAAATTCCCTTATTAAACAGTACCTACCCGAGGATGAAGTAGCAGGAGTCACTGACACACAGGTTTTTTTATGCTAGTATCTGCCTAGGTTTGATGGTGGGTACTCACTCCGACACACAGAGCGAGTTTATCACCAAGTTTCAGAGAGCAGCTGCTTCTCACAAAACAGCAATTTTCTCTTACTCCTAGCATGGTTTCAAGGTGGCTGGAAGTGTTTTGCTGAGTTCCCCTCCAAGCCTCGCTCTTGCAGGAGGAACTGCACCCCATGCTAGGATGCGGCCGCCCGGGTTTTGCGAGGGGCGAGGGGTGTTCGCAAGCTCTGGAGGCTGCTTTGCCCCGCGGACGCGGCAGGCAGGGCTCGGGCAGCCGCTGGCTGGGCCACCGTCTCTCTAACCACAAGCCCTTTGCTGTGGTGCGCAGGATCAAGATGTGCACCAAAGTGACCATGGACGACTTCCTGACTGCGCACCATGAGATGGGCCACATCGAGTACGACATGGCGTACTCGGTGCAGCCCTACCTGCTAAGAGATGGTGCCAACGAGGGCTTCCACGAAGCAGTAGGGGAGATTATGTCACTTTCTGCAGCCACTCCTCAGCACTTGAAATCTCTAGACCTCCTAGAGCCAACTTTCCAAGAGGATAAAGGTAAATAAACACATATATATTTAAGTGAAAACACTTGCAGGCCTTATTGTGTAGCAGAGGATGGTGTCTGCCAACTGGGCGATCAACTGAGAGGCTTCTGAAATCCTTACCCCACTAACTTAACAGAAATACTGGCTTTTTCTCCCAAATTGCATCATGAAGCAAGGATCACTACTTTATAATGCTGCTACTTAATTTAGAAACAAAGAGCTAGCACTTCATTACCTTCAGTACTGAACAAGTCATCCTGAAATCTTCATAGTTCATTTAGGTGAGCCTCCAATAGTCTTTTCAATTTCTGTTGCATGAATCTGCACATCTCTCTCTACCAAGGTATGTATTTAGCAGTTCAAATGAAATTGAAACCTTGAGATTTACATCTCCCACTTAAGTGAATACTGGGTGGACAATGTAGGTAGGCCCTGATTATAATGCTGTTTGTCTGGCTTCTTTGAGTATTACCTTATAAGGATGGAGATATACCAAAGTCTTCAGCTCAGAATTCCCCAGAGCCTGGGAAGGTTTTCAGTGGAGGATAATGAAAAGTAAATGCCAGTGGGCTAGGTTATTTAAGCGGCAGGGGGGAAAGAGAGAGAGACAAAACTGTATACAATACCTAAGTGATATTTTCTCATGGATTTTTTTCAGTAGTATTCTTCCTTCCACTTTTTCCATAGTGCAAATCCGTAATTCAAACCAGATGTAAGCATTAGCTGTAAAAGGAAGCAACTTTAGCTGTCTAATCAGATACTAATTGCTACCATAACCATTACCTTAACTGCTTCTCTCTTCAGAAACTGAAATCAACTTTCTGCTCAAACAAGCACTAACGATTGTTGGAACAATGCCTTTTACTTACATGCTGGAGAAGTGGAGGTGGATGGTGTTTAGGGGTGAGATTACAAAGGAGGAATGGACAAAGCGGTGGTGGGAGATGAAGTAAGTTTGAGAAACAAAGAGGAGATTTTTTGCAAATGAACTTGCAAAATGAACCCTTTGTAGTTACTCAACATACTGAGATGCCTGTACCCTCATAGGGCAGGATCTGTCTCTCAGGGTGTTTCTACAAAGCCTGGTAGAGTGCCAGCTAGAAACACCCAACGTGGTGCAGACAACCTCTCACAAGCCGTGTGTCCCCATCAGCTCTGTACAGCCCCAGGCAGTTCACTCCGCCTCTCGGCAGACTGTCTTCTCATTTCTGATGTCACCTTCTCTGATAAAGACAGCCCATGGCCTTCGCACAGGATGTTCCAGATCCCAGGATCAATATTGCTGTCCCCCCGATGCATGCCCTAAGACATCTTCACAGCTTACCTACACCCCCTCCCTAAGTCTTATCGGGCGTATGCTCTGGTTTGCTCCCCACCTTCTGAAGGACGAGCGGAAAGTGAAGTTCAGCGTACTTGCCAGCCTGAGAAGCACACAGATCTCAACCTACCAAATATCTGGGCACGCTTCTCTGCTTTGTGTTTCCTCCCCATTCTGGAGTGGTTTTGGAGGCAAATTATCTGAAAGACTCCAGAGTGATTGTTTCCTTTTTTGTGTATTAAGATACCACCTTTCTTGGTCAAGAAAATACAGTTCTCTTGGCAAGTAACATCCAGAGGTGCCTTTTCAGATTATGCCCATCAACCAATCTATTTTCTGCACCTTGGAGCTCAAGATTAAAAAGCAGTTTGATTCAGACTCGAGTCATTTCCCAGGTTGGTTAACATGGGGGCAGAAAAACGCAAAGAAACCAAACAAGCCCCACAATGAAAATGGAGTCTGCACTCTTAACACGAACACATACAGCAAGCCTCCATCAGCAAACAAAATCTATAATAAAACTTGATATAAGCAAGCCTCCTGACCCACTGTAAAAATCAGTCAGCTTCGATTTATTCAAAAGTAGCCGATATGTCAGAGAAACAGAGAATGACAAACTGTTCGGGGAAGCTTATCACATCTGTTGTAGTGGCACTGCAAAGCTCTCTGCTGGAACAAGACCTTGAAATACAGGTTTATGGAAAATATTTCCATGTAAGCTTATTACCATTTTCAGAATTCAGGGTGTGGGTTTGTTTCCATAGTATTGCTCAGGAAACACGCTCTCAGGAGAGGAAAATAAAAAGAAACCTCGTCTCCAGCCCAGTGGCACAGCAAGCCATACACCTTTTGGGTCACCCAGTCTCTGCGTGCACTTGCCCAGCACAAAAACGCAAGTGTTTGTTAGTCTTCAAACTGGGGACGGCCCAGGGCATGAAGTGTGTGTGTGAAGCTCATGTCCTGTAGATTATTTCATGCCACTAATTACTCCCTGCACACCCTGCTGTCATACGAATCCCTTCCTTGCACCATCAGTTTCAAAGCAGCTTCTTCTCTGTGGTCTCCCGCTGTGGAGCAGTACTCATTTGGGGTTACTGGGAGCTGTATGGACTTCCGTTTGGAAGCGAGAGAGGTGTCCATACTTACCAGACAACACAGAGGAAGAGCAGAGGCAGATTATTTTTCCTTATTATCTATTAACAGAAATCCTGTGTTTTTCCTTCATTCCCAGGAGGAAAATTGTTGGCGTTGTTGAACCAGTCCCTCATGATGAAACCTATTGCGACCCTGCAGTGCTGTTTCATGTGGCCAATGATTACTCATTCATAAGGTAGCTCAGTCTTTAATTCATGACTGGCTTACATTTTGGGTACAGAACAAGCCCCGACTACCCAAAACATCTACTGGAGAGTCTCAGGACAGAATCTGATTTTATTTAAAGTCCTGACTGAAGGTCACTGATTTCAGTGGATTTTTTCTGTGGACATCAGGGGCTGCTCCATAGCAATCTCCGATCAGTGAGGAGGCTGCTGAGCTTCTTGCCGAGCAGAGAAGCGTCGCGCTGCCATCAAACCGGCACGAGCACGTCTGTATGAGGTGCTTCCCTCTTGGGGAGACAGCATGCCCCACACCACTGTCACCTGAGCCATGCACACGCAGCCCTGAGGCAGCTAACGCTGGATGTCCCTCCGTGTCCCAGCCATCTTGTTTTAGAGGGCTCAGCCGGAGCAGGGAGTTGGGCCTTAAAAACCCTACTTGCTCCTGGTTTATGCGGCAGCAAACAGATTTGGGGCTTTTCTGCTGCATTTGGTCTTGGCAGTTTGTTAAATCTGAGTTAGAACAGCCTATAAATATCAGCTGGCCCCTCTCCCTGCAGGGCAGCCTCCCAGGCAGGAGGGCCGGCTGACACAGCAGAGCTTTCCAAAGGCCAAGGGCTTGCAGGTTTCCATGCCAGATGACTAACAAAACCTGGGCCTCCCTTCTCCTTGCTCTTCCTTTAGGTATTATACCCGGACCATCTATCAGTTCCAGTTTCAGGAGGCACTTTGCAAGGCAGCTAACCATACCGGCCCTCTTCACACATGTGATATTACCAACTCCAGAGCAGCTGGTCAGAATTTGAGGTAATGAAGCAAATTTCTCACACGTAATAAATCAGAGTATAACAAAGCCTAATTCATCCTTGAAAGCTTCTGGAGTCAATGAGGTTGCATCAAGAATCAACCTAGTTTGAAAATTTAGCATGTATCTGCTCAGTTTATTTTGACAAGTTGACTAAATTGGTATCCACTGAGGATCAAAACATCAAAGGTTTAATTGTCTGTTAATGAGGAAATTATTTATTTTTATTAATAGGAATGATGGGAGGAAGGAGGGAATACAGAAGCAAAAAAGAGAACTTTGATACCAATCGCAGATTGTTTTGCTAGATGGAACATGGCACTAACATGTATTACCTCTCCTTCCACACACACAGACAATTGCTTGAATTAGGCAGATCCAAGCCCTGGACTCAAGCACTGGAAAGAGTAACAGGAGAGAAATACATGAATGCAGCGCCCTTGCTCCACTACTTTGAACCTTTATATAAGTGGCTGCAAAAAAACAATTCTGGCAGATACATTGGTTGGAAAACAGACTGGGCTCCATGTACGTATGGCTTGTGGGTGAATTAAGGACACTCGGTAGTCCTCACAACCCCTGACCAGCAAAGTCCCTCTCTCTTGTAGCTGTTGAAGGCTCTTCTCCCCAGGGAAGCACGGTTATGGGGAATACACACACACCCCCCCCGGGCAGTAGGTTTTACGCGTGGGAAGGCAGACTGGCTTCCTCACGGCCAAAGCTGGAGAAGTCAGCACACATGAGGTTTGTCACAGCCTCACCCCGTTTTCAGAAACAGATTCTATTTTTTTTTTTAACAGTGGCAGCGCTAAGAGTGTGGGACGGCTGTGCACAGGGAAGAAAGACCAGAGGCTTGGGCTCGTGTGGCACCTGCCTGAGCGCGGTGCGCCTGTTCTGCAGGGCTGGGAGCCGCCGGTCTTGGGAGCCAGAGGATGCGGAGCTGGGGGTGTAAGGGCAAACCAGTAGAGAAAAATTACTACTATTTTGTTTGCTGTCATGTGCTGTCAAAGAAGGGGGCTCAAGGGGAGGTAAAGGAGGAGACCGTGGGAAAATGCGTTTTTCAGCCTGTTGCTGTGACACTGAGTGTTGCAGCACGCAGGTTGTATACGTGTGATCACTGTCAGCACTGGAGAGCACTCAAACTCTTACGGTGCTGTGCCAGTCTCTAATGGTGGGATGCGCCCAACCAGACAGCAACATCTGCATCTGAGCTGCTCGTTCCCAACGGCGGGAATGAGGCATTTCTTTCGGGAGATGTCTAAAGAAGGCCAGAGGACTGCACTCCTGATGTGCTCGCTCTTTCTGTCTGCTACAAACCCAGACTTGGGTGACTGACAGCTCAGATGCGGATGTTTGCAGCAGAGCTGGCTGAAGGGAAACAAGATCAATCCCACCAAGCTGGCCGGGGCGAGCAGGGGAACCTGTAAGGAAACTCTAGCCGTCCCAAGCATTTCCCAGGGACAGACTTTCTGTTGCTGCAGCTCTGACACGGCCCTTGTTTGTTTTTTAAACCAGATTCTGGCAATGCTATCAAAGTGCGCATCAGCCTGAAGTCAGCACTGGGGGACCAGGCGGTAAGTGTGTTTGCGCTGTGGCACTCTTCCCATTGCTCGGGCAAGAGAGCTCCCAGAATGTGTGCTAATGGCTCTCAGAAAATAAGGCAGAGTGCAGCTGATCTTTGTGCCTGAAGAGTGGCATCAGCTCAGGTGAAGGGTTATCACATAAAAGATGTCTCAGATGAGTCTGTGGTCAAGACTCCTTCTACAATTAGTGGCAGGACCTCTCCAGGGAGTGATCCCAGCCGCGTTAAGGAAGACGCCTCGGCTAAATGAGTTGAGTTATTCTGTGGAGGTACTGATCGTTTTTTACCTGCTACAGGACGGGCCTGGAAGGCTAGCATAGGGGAACCCATGTACCTGAAAATGGCTATATCTTTCCCAGCTATGCTGATGTGTCTAAATAAAGCCTCTACCTAATTTCTTCTAATTTCCATTATCATGGCTATGGTGGCTGCCTTCAGAAGTGGCTGCCTTCAGAAGCAGCTACTTCACATTTAAATGTGGGGCTAAAGCAGAGGAGTTGAATCCCACTCACTCTTCTCAAATGCGCTTGATTTCACACTGGAACGCTTCTGTCAGCATTCCTTCATAGATTTTTGTTTGCCTGCTTGCTGTAATCTTTCCAGGCCCTGATATATTTGGCTGTCTCCCTGCCCTCCCACCGTTACGCAGAGACGTCTTTGTTATTAAGCTTGTGGGGAACAGTGCAGCTGCTTCTGTTTCAGATGAGGAGAAGGGCTTTCATTCCCAAGAGCCTGCCTGCTTTCCCTGGTTGCACCAGCTGGTCCAACAAAATGTATTACAGCAACTGAAAAAGACTCAGCAAAGCCAAAGATGGCTTTTAAGATTTTAAACAGAGCATTGACTTAGCCCATTTGCTTAACCCAGGCTGAAAATTTCTTCCTTATTCTAGCTGTGCCCCTTTATGCTAATCTCACAGAGGCAGCATAGGCAGCTTAAGTGCAGACACTTCATTCCTGTTAATAGCCATTTTCACCTTTCAGAACATTCATAATTTTCCAAGAATGAGTATGTCATCAGGCAGGTCATTTAGACCTGCGCGTCGGAGCCTATTGGACTAGCAAGGACACAATACCCTGGGCTCATTTTTCATACGAATTGGTGCTCTCGCTTCTATCACTCTCTCACATGCAAGCCCCGCTGTAGTTTTATTGCTTCCTAGACCACTGAGTCGAGTTAGATACAATTCAAAACTGATATCAACAGCATGAAAAGGTTCCATATTACAACATATTTATTAGTCATTATGGTTAATGTTTAGCTTAATACCATTTTTATGCCTGCCTTTTGCCATCATAGTCTTTTGTTGTGCAATTGAGCAGCTGTAAAACAATCTCATACAGATTACTTAATTTGAATTATTGTATGGACAGTAGGTTCCTAAGCTCTGAAGAGCAAGCCATGCATTTTCCTCTCAGAAACCAGTCCACATCACCAACTTGCAAGAAACCTTTTCCATTCAGTAGCTTTCTGCCTCCCCACAAATTTCCCTTACACTTTGCTCCCGGGGACGTGACTCTGAATGCTGGAATGCCAGCAGCGGGTAATGGTGTATGCACGAAGTGGCATAGAGAAAACGCCGGGGGAACCTCGGGCAGGAATCTCAGCACACCTACACAAAGCAATACGTTTTAGCTGCTTTGTGCGGCTCACAGTGCGCAGAGGCTGGGAGCCCGGTGCAGCTGTTTGTGTAAGATGTATTTTGAGCTGCTTTGCACCGTTAGGACAGCAGAAAGCATTCTGAGCATGCCAGCAAATGTTTTCCCATTTCTGCTCTTTAGCACTGGATAGAGCAGAAAGGGAAAGGTCCCCCCCTCTTCTGCAGAGGGAGAGCTGCACTGGGGCGGCAGTGGGGGCAGCTGCAGCTCACGCCGGCAGTCCTGCACCTCGCGGCTACGTACCCTGGCTGTTGCCGGCCGGAAACTTTCAATAGCCCAAAGTTCTGGCAAATGAAGCACCCAGACTCACAGTTGGGCTTACGCCAGCTGTACCAGAGCACGTGCTGCCGCAATTACCCTGCTAATTGTTTTCAGGCTGATGAGATTAAAGCTGCCACCCTGGCATCGCTGGATCACCAGTGTAGCTGATGAGGCTGAAACACCCACAGCTTTGCTTCAGCTGGGGCTTTATGAAAGTGCCCTCCCAAGGGAAATGCCACAAGACCCCCGCTGAATCACTTGGGGTCTGCCTTGTTTAAAATAAAGGGTTCCAGGAGTGTCAGCTCCCTGGCCACCACTTGCAAACGGGACCCCCCCCCCCAAACATTAACTCAAAATTCCCCACTGGGTCAATGTCATACATGTGATTACATTGTAAAAGGCTGGCACACAAGACGATAGCGTTGGGGAATGGAGCGCTGTCGGCCTACAGGCATTTAGATGTATTTTACAATGGAAAATCCTTTTTGAATCAGAGGCCAGACTTACACTGTCTTTCAAGTCACTCGTGGGGTCTTGGAAGGAACGTGCCATAGTAGAGCAGAGGCGCTTGGCAAAGTTCATTTCGCGCTGAAAGCAAAGCAGCCTCCGTAACGAACAGCAAGCGCCACGGTAGGTTTCTGAGATGCCTTGGGAAGGCGTGTGGGTAGTCATTACTCAAACACAGATCAGGAGCCGGCAAGGTACTTCCCATCCACACAGCCGGTAATGGTGTTTATAAAGGCACTTGAGAGGCGCAGTGGCAATTAAAATACATTAGACTGAAAAAGACAAAATACACGCTACGGAAACAAATACATGATTAAAAAGGTAAGATGCTAAGTACTGAAAGCAGCAGTAGAGGAATCAAGCTCAATTAGCCCCTGGTTTAAAAAAAAAAAAAAAAAAAAGCACTGCAGAGCCTAAAGATGTTGGGAATAAAGGAAAAATTGAGAAACCTCGCACAACAGCATTGTCGGCTGTGGCGGTGAACACTGCCAGCTGCCAGAGACAGCGGCGGTAACGACGAGAAGTGCTTCAGCGCGGGACTTTGCCTGCCGCCCAGCACGCGGGAGAAGGCTGGGGGCATTGGCCAAGGCAAAGGTGACTCCCAGCTTCCAGCTTGGCTAGCGGGAAGAGCCAGAGCTGGCGCAACCCCTGCCCTCCACAAGCCGCGGGGGGCTGCTCTGCTAGCAGTGGCTTTGGGTCACCTGCACCTTTCCCGGGGCCTCATCCTGCTGCAGAAATACTGATGCAAATGGGTTTTTTACCAAAATGAAACAAACGCTGAACAAAAATCCCAGCTCATCAAGCAAATAAATGAGCCGCCTTCATACAAAAAACACCCCAAAGTTTCTCCTCCTTAAAAGAACAGGTCTGCAGATAAAATCATGTGATTAAAACAAGATCTAAATTATGAAATCTTTAGACTTCAAAGAGAATACATGGTATTTAGTAGGAATAATGTTTCTCCTGCTGCCTTTGCTCCCTGTAAGGCAGGGAGATGAGCTGGGACTGCAGCATCTTCAGCAGCCCCATGCAAGGGTGCCAGAAATTGTGGAGGGACAGCACGATGCAGCGTCTGGCAGCAGGGACGCCTGCTTGGTTATTCTCCTGCAGAGCGCCCAGATTAACAGAGCTAAAAGGTTTGAGTAGGTTCTGAAGTGCTATCATGGCACAAATAAATAATGCTGAAGTGCGTGCCAAGCATTACAATTGCCGTTTCTTTTTAGAATGACTTCTTAGTGTCAGATAACTTGCCATCTCTGATGAATTTCTCTTGTGCTGTTTTTGCAGTATGAATGGGATGAAAGCGAGCTCTTCTTGTTCAAGTCATCCATCGCCTATGCCATGAGAAAATACTTCGCAGACATGAAGAAACAGGAAGTTAACTTTCAGTGAGTGGCTTGCTTAATTGTGCCAGCTATGTCTATATTGCTTCTGGTTTGCTAGCGGCATGAATTGGTGGAATTAATTGTGCCTTCTGTCAAATGTAAGGTGATAGCCAACAGTATGTCAAACATCAGCTGGCTGTAAAAGGCAAGATGCCAGCTTGGGTACATGCTGTCTTTTCACCCAGGAGTCTGAAGTTAATGTGCTAAAGTTAGGTAACTGCAGTGGATGGAGAAGGCTTTGTCTCCCACAGCTTATCAGTGGTGGAACTGAGAATTTGTGCCCGACACCTATATGGGAATATCAGGGAAGACAGCTTGAATAGAAATAAAAATTTGTAACAACGTATGTGTATGATACTGAATACCCAAGAGGTTTTGGGCCAAGGAAAGATAAACTTCTTGATTATAAAGCACTAGAATTCTGTGCAGACTTACTAATCTTATCTAGGTTCACTTACAAACATAAAATCTATCACCTGAAATTGATTTTGGTAAGAAAAACAACCCTTTTCATTAGGTCTCTTCAAAAATTTTCAGAAGCTATCTACTTAAGTTATTTGATATTACTTTATAGGACATCAGTCATGTAACGTCTAGGATCTACTCCCAGCAGAATATAAGGAAGAAGGTTTATTTTTTTTTCACTTGGTACTTCACACATCACCTCATCCATGAGACCTGCCCCAAACACTCTCTGTTCTGCAGCTGATTATGTGCTTTGGAAAATCATGCCAAGGATTGTCTTAGGTATGGGGTAAACTCTCTGCATCTGAAGTTATGAATGAGCACATGGAAGAAGAAATTCTGGAAATTCAGGAAAACTGATTTCACTTCGCAGTTGAGGTCACTAGGAAGCATTCACCCAGCATTCAACCCTGGCATTGCCAATCAAACACAACTGTTCACTTGCCCGAATTTAAAGCTAATGTCATCTCAACAAAACTAGAAACCGCCTTTCTCTTCTGTTTCTTGTTCAGAATTACAGACATTCATGTTGGGGAACAGACACAAAGGATCTCATTCTACCTTACTGTCAGCATGCCAGGTAATATCAGTGATACTGTGCCCAAAGCTGACGTGGAAAATGCCATCAGGTGAGATTATGCTCTCTGGGGGAAAAAACCCCAAACAACCAGGTGAAAGGGTGGAAGGGAAAGCAGTGCTCAAGTCAGCTGAGGCAGAAGGGGTGATAAGAAACTCAGTTCCGCCATCAGCGTGGAAATAGTGGGATGAGAGAAACTGTTATGACAGAAAGAAAACAGTCCATTTATCTGATAGTGTCTTGGACAACAGCCAATGTAAAATGCTTCAGAGGGCTTGTAAAACTGCCGTAACACACCTAATTGCATCATATCTTGCCAGAAAATATCATTGCTCAAACTTTAACAGGAACTATCTTATAGTCTGAAATACAGAGCACAGTAACGGTGTGTGCATGCACACGTGTTTTCTTCCTCTTACAAGTGAAAATTCAGTGCAAGAATTATTGTTAGCAAGGACTCCAGAATAATGATATATTAGAAAGACAGCCAGATGTATTTCATTACACAGAAAAGAAGAGGTCAGAGCAGGAGCTAGTTCCCACTTACGAGTCAATGAAGAGCTCTTTCATAGCACAGTATGACACCACTCTAAGTCACTGCTTGTAAAAATGATAAGTAAAACTGCAACTCTGCAGATGGTCACGGATAATGTACAGTGGGACATGAAGAGGGCGCAAATCTAAAAGCAGCAGCAACATGAAACAGAGTTGAAAAAGCAGTGAGAGAAGTTGGTGAACCAAGGGAGAAGAATATGGCTGTGAAAGTTACTGTCCGGTTAGCACTCAATAGCAGAAGCAGAAGTTCAGGGGGAAAAAAGGCACAGAAAATACACCAGGGAAAGAGTTTTCAGGGCAGTGAAAAACACAAGAATCAAAACTATGGAAGGCTGTAGGAGGGAAATAGGTAGGAAGACGTCAAATCTGCGATTTTCTGTCACATATCCAAGAAACTTAAGGTAAAGAGAATGAGGGGCAAAATGTAAATAGAGAGGGAGATCAGAAGGCTGCTTGCCTCGTTTTCATAAATATTAAGACTGAGTTTAAGAGTTCATACAGTGTCTGCACATCTCAGTTAAGTTGCAACAGGTTAAGGGCTTAAGTTACTGTGGTTGTCACTCACCTCCCCATGCCAGAAGTCATATGGGTTTAGCAGTACCTCCTGTGCAGCCTTTGCAGCTGAGCAGTTATGAAACAACTGAAAACTGTTTATTTTCTTCCAATAAACATGTGAAACTCTTTGAATTTGCTCTTGATGGCAGGATGTCTCGGGGACGAATCAATCAGGCTTTCAGACTGGATGATAATACGCTGGAGTTTGTGGGCATACTTCCGACCCTGGCCACACCTTATGAACCGCCAGTCACCATCTGGTTAATTATATTTGGGGTGGTCATTAGCCTGGTTGTCATCGGAGTTATTGTCTTGATCATCACTGGGCAGAGAGACCGCAAAAAGTGAGTAATATTTTTGATACCATCATTGCGACCACTGGGAGACGTCACGATGATTGAATCATCTCGGTGCTTACAAATAGGCTGCCAAATTTAACTGAAGCAAGTTAAGGAATTAAAGCTTATTTTCCCCCTCCCATCAACAGTGATAGCTAAAGGTTCAGCTCCCTGCCTTTCAGTGCACGGCAGCTTTGGCAGCTGAGTGCGATTTCCCCATCAGCAGCAGTTTAACCAAGGCTGCCGGACGCTGTGGCCACAGGGAGCTGCGGTGTGGCCAGGCTTCTGCCAACCCCACCGGCAAGGTGGACGGAGTGGCCTGCTGGGAACGTAGTGCCCTCTCCAATGGCAGAGTTGCCCACTTTCGTCAGCACCTGCAGTCTTCAATGATCTTGCTGGAGGCTGTCCAGTAATGTAATCTTCCTTAAATATTATTGCATTAACAGCAATATAGCTGGGTTGGTTTTCTATGTCTCTCAATTCATGGGGTTTGCCACGGCTCCCCTTAAAACCGGCACAATTTCTTTTATATAAATATTCCCAATTAAACACAGTATTATTTACAGTAGGGGATGCTGGGGACTTGAAAAGAACAGGGGATGTGAATATAAAATGAATTTTCATTACAGGAGAGCAAGAGAAGGTAGGAGTGAAGCAGGATCAAACTGTGAGGAGGTGAACCCTTATGATGAAGACGGGAAAAGCAACATGGGTTTTGAGCCATCTGAAGAGACACAAACATCATTCTAGAAGATGTGGGTACACTAAGGGTTTCTGTTTTTTTTTCATTTCACTTTTAATGATAGTGCCTAGCAAGGACCAAAACACTATGGATGTCATCAAACATAATGTCTTCTGGTTGACCATTAATCTACTGGTTCATAGACAACAGCAACTAAATGTGCTGTTCATATGGTAACTAGAAAACATGCAAAAATTGAAGAGATATATATATGTCCTGTGGCTTTTCTCTGAATTATGCGCATAATATTACACATTATTTGTGCTGCTTTTCATAAGTGTGCTGCATTCAACTTCTCTTTGTTTCCTCTGTAATGAGATACAAAAGCTTGGAAGCATACAGTTGTATGCAGATCAGGACAGACATAAGCATAACTCACATACTCCTAATGCCTGTGGGGGACATCTTGATCTTTCCAGACGGAGACCTCAAAAGTGTATCTAATAGACAGTGAGAAAAAAACCTGACCACCGGAAGAACCTTAGTGATGAAGAACTCGATTTGAACTGCAATTTTTGCACCTTCAGGAAATCTGTATCAATGTAAAATGGATACTGGATGAAGACTAACAAGCACTGGAACTTTGTTAGGAAGTTGTGACCTAAGTTATTTTTCTAACTGTTTGCTTGATAAGTATTATAGAGACCAAATAGCCCATGCTCCCTCAAAAAACCCCCGAACCAACTCTGTGTTATGGTGTCCTCTAAAAATGGAATAAACTTCCTTAATAGTAAATGATGAAAGGTTTGTGGGTTGTTGTTTTTTTTCCAGTACCTTAGCCATCGCCTCCACTATTACAAATACCGCATTACAAATACTGCATACTGTGAATACAGATTGCACTATTACGTACATGGGACAGTAGATTGAGGCTTGGGAGGCTCAGGTTGCACCTGAAGAAGAAAAGCTGTTCACAAGTTGGGTAATGCAGCACTGGAACAGGTTGCCTGTTCCATGCTCTGGGAGAGGCTGTGGGTTCTCCACCTTTAGAAGTGTTCAGAGCTCAGGTAGATAAAGGCATGGCTGATCGAGCGGTGGGGACAGTCCCACTCTGAGTGAGAAGTTTGGCTAGGTCACCGCCAGAGTCCACTTCCAGCCAGCATTTCTTTGTGTTGTAGGTCCTGTGCCACACCTGCCACCGTACCAGCGCAGTCGTTCTGTACACACCAGGGTCACTGGAAGGCACAAGGTGTCTACTCAACCCTGCGGGCTGACAAAAAGCCAGCAGCAAACACGACCCTGCATGAAAAATGTCCAGCAAATGCAGGGAATCCTAAACTCATGGGCCTCCAGAATTATCAGAAACTGTAGAAAGCAGTCAAACATATACCTGAAAACATACATCTGGACTCTGTGGGCTCACAAACCACCATCCTAACGCTCCACACTCATTTTGTGTTTAAGAGACAACCCTCAAATGAGACAGTTCAAAATGGTAGGCAGATGATACTGATTAACTGCAAACTAGACAGGAATGTAAAGGAATGAAAATAATTTTTCTTTAAGTTGCCTACCAACACCACGTACCCCATTGCCATAACATCCCCAAACCGTAGTACTTTAGTGGAACTTTTAAGATAAATAATTCAACTATATGTGGCCTTCCTACTTACCGTGCAGTAACAGAAAAAGGGAATGGCAAAGCTGGAAACCATCAAATAATGCAATTAGTCATGTCAGCCATCTTCAGGTCTGTTGTCAAGATTAACATTTCCATTAAGGCAAGGCGTTCATTTCAAAGCAATTAATTTAAAAGCTGTGCTATGAATCAAAAAACACCATTCAGAATTGTCAACACAAAAAGCCACTAAAAAGCGTATCAGGATGTTGGAAGAATAGAAATAAAAAGACAACGTTTATATTAAAAAAAAATCAACGGCATGCATTAGCCCCAACAATATCTCACACGCTCTGTGCTGGGGGAGGGGTGGGCACCCTCCTCTCCCGTTTCAGCTGTGTCAGCACTCCTTCCTGACCCTTCCTCTGGGTCAGCGCTCCTTGGCCCAGCTTGATGCACAGGCAACATCGCACCGTGCCCTACCCCTCCCTCACGTGCAGCCTCCCATGCACCCCCCGGGCCTGCGTAGATCCCCACAGTCATTCGCATCACCCCAAACGCTGCTCTCCCCCCAAACGCGCTCCCCGCCTAGAGAGGGATGCGCTCCACTAGCCTGCTCCCCGCCCTGGGACCAGGCAACGCCGGCAAGCACAGGTGCTGAGAGTCTTTGGCTGGCCAGAGACCTCCATTTTTTTCCCCCTCCTCTCCCCACAGGTCTGCACCCCGCATTTCTTACTCCTTAGGTTCAGGTGAGCTCACGCTGGAGCTGCAGAGGGGTCCCTGCTAGGGCCGGGCCAGCTTCACCTGGGAAAGGGCAAGCAGAGGTCACTGGGGCTCTTAGCGGCATCACGCACTGAACTAGCTCAAATAGAAGGAGAGAGGAGAGGATTTTCTTCAGACCTGACTTTATTTTTAAATCCCTTTGTTTTATACATATTAGATCATCATTTTACAAATGTCAGTGTCTAAGTTTAGACACCTCTATTATAGTCACGTGCCTTCAGATGTATTTGGTATCTCTAGAATTACTGCAGTTAGCACTAATTTGTGTGGTGCTATGCATGTTTGAAAGTTAGCACTTTTATTTCAGTGTTAACATCAGGAGCCAAATTTCAGTTCCTCAGTAGTAAAATATTTGGCTAAGCAATTATATTAAATAGCATTTTCAGTTCTCTTCATGTTTTACAGAGATCAGCAAATTCACCATTTACTATTGCAATGGCTATGGAATTCTGCATAAAACCTTTTTTTTTGTCTATTTTTACCTGTAGCAGGAAGCAATAACACTCTAGTAAACAACACATATGTTGCCAAGTTGCTAATATCTTGCTAATATGTAGCTTAGAATAAATTCCAAATCAAATGTACACCCTGAGGACCGAAACTAACGTCAACAGTACTGGTAAGCAAACTGATATATTATATTTTACCAGTAGTCCTTTCTAAGCAATTGAAAGCGAGATTATAACTATTTATGTTGCTGTCACTTGCAGCAGTTCTAAATTTGACTTCAGGCATCAGCTTCAAGCGATTATAAAGAAAAAACACATTCAGATGAGTTACGATAACCAGAAAACCTAACAAGCATATATTTCCCTGTTTACGCTTCCAGTTAAGGCCAAAGAATGACAGCTTGGGAGCACTGAAAGAGTGTACACAATTGGTATATATATCTCAGCGTCTGAGAAGTCTTTTGAGACAATGCTAACAAAATGAATTATATTCTTCCAGAGTAGCCTTCCAAATTTTGTCACCCACAGAGTGTCACAAAAGCTTTCTCCATATGCTTCTTGGTCAACTCCCTGATTAAATGAGAAGAACACCAATACACAGAATAATAGGGGTGGCGAATGTCAGGCAGATTTCAGATTTAGCTCTCGTACAGAAGACAGGTGATACGGAACCAGTATGCACAGTCATCTGTTTCTGAAACTTCTTTTTCAATCTCTGTTGTCTTCTCTCAGTGCCTCAAAAAGTGGTAACAGCTGATAAAAGGCAGGGTGCTTTTCTGGTAGCTAAATGAAGCAAAGATGATGGGTGTGGTTACCGAATTTTGAAATAATTCAGGAACTGTAATTTGCATTAGTTTTTCTTGATTTTAGCATGCAGAAATTTGTAGATACAGTGTAAAGAAAATTAAAGTTACTTTTTATACCTGTCTTATGTTGTGATAGTTTAATCTTCTTTCTTTGCATTAACATGTCCTCAAATATAAGTTATTTTTCTCATTTTTTTTTCTGACAATTATATTAAAAAAAACCCCAAAACATCACTGTTATTTCATGGTAACACCAATAATAAGCCAAACAGTTCTTTGTTGCTCGTGAGAAACAAGTCATGGTCCACAGACAGCTAACTAAAATTTGGATGAAGAGGAACAATAAATCAGGATAATTCTTGGCACAGAAGACGTAGATCTCTCAAAATAAAATGAGCATGATCAGCATTTGATGTACAGCTCCTAGAAGACTCACAGATGGGGTAACACATCTTTCTAATTCTAAGGGTGGGGTTATTTCACACAGCTTAACTATCTACAAAGGTAGAGGTCTCAGCTCCATTTGCTGTTTGAGATCTCTGTATGGGAAAGCAGCTATCTTTTATTCTGCGGTGGCTAAGATAGAAAGGACAAATGACCATGGAGAAGTACCAGTAATGGTCCTGTAATCATGGAAGAAATTTAGACAATTAGCTTAACTCAGCACCCAAATTTTAAACCATTAAAATTAACTGAGAAGAATCTCATCCTGTATATTATCTTGATGTTGAAGGGTATTTTACTGTTATTTGCTTAAATACATGGCTCTGAAAAGAAGGGAGCCAATCTTCCTTTATGCCCTGTTTCCTGTACTAACAGTGTCCTGACCTAGACTGCTTTATAGAACGTACTACATACAAGCAATGGCTTTTGTAAGGGATATTTTCCACTATGAACACTAGCTCAGCTATCAGCGGGGACTCCTGTTGTTTTCTTTTCTCCAGTTTGTAGGTGCAGACATGCATACCTCATGCCAGCAGTTGTACATTATCTGGTAGATGATGTCTGAAACCAGTTGCGGTCTATAAAGTCTGTATCCTTGAGAAACTTTCTCAATCACCTGCATGTTATCATAAAGCTCATAGGGCTGCTTTCCCAAAGTGAATACCTCCCACAATAAGATACCTGCAAAAACATTCATGGCAAGGGAAGGCAAGAAATGAAAGTCAAGAAATGCGAGATAACCCCTTTTCCTGGAACATGACCCACATGCAACATATAACCTATCAGACTCTTTAGAGAGAATATTGTCCAAAAAAAAGTGTGGAGATGACTGACAAGTGAGATTCTGTACCCAAAGGTAAAACAAGTTCTACTGCAAAAGAAGGTAAAGTTAGACGATAGTTAGTTATAAAATATATTTAATGTGGACGATGATTGAGAAAACCTAAGACATAGCTATCCATGGACTGAATTTTTTACAAAACACATACAAACATCCCTTTATATATGTGTGTGTGTGTATACAGAGTGAAAGAAGGAAAAACAAAATGACAGCTATAGGTATCTATGTTTTTATAGAATAATAAGAAAACTTTTACTGATTTTTTTTAAGGGAGTAGGACATATACTCCTTTGGTATCAGAAAAATTTCCAAATACTTTCTAGTGTCAGCTACACATACCTATAAAAACTGGTTTATACTGAAGCAATTAGAAACACTGGATAATATAATAATTAATTCATAATGATAGCTTTGCAAGAAACAGTTTTTGTTGTAACAGAACATATGTGATAATTATGCTAACCATAAAGTAAAAAAAAATTTGTGAAATATTTATTTCACAATGATATATAATACTGGCAGTAACGATTTTTTTTTCCCTTAAAGAAATTTATTGGATCTTTGACTTCCCTCCAACTTTAGCTCCAGCTGGAGCATTGTAGTGTCACAGTGGGATCAGAATAAAATGGTACCTGAATCCCAGCTTTCCCTAATGAGAGCATTAAAAAAACAACAGTCTTTGTTCTTTGATATCTGCTTTTGGGATATGAATACATCGGTTCAGTTCTTTAGCCCTTTAAAGACTCATTAGCTAAAAACAACAGAACAAGAACTGATGGGTGCCACTCTCCCCTTGCTTCCACTGCATCAATGGATAGGACCTTCTAAGGAAAAATAATGTTTCTCATTGAAGTTAAAGCCAATATTGAAGTTAACAACAATAAAGCCTGGAGCCAGCATTTCCTTGATAAGATCAAAAAGAAAACTTATCACCAGAAAATCCAACTCCTGATGTAATTGTATGTATTATAAACAACTTGTAAAGAGCGAACGAGCTGTTTCACTCCAGAGTTGTTAATATATGGGGACTAGCTGCAGTTAAAGATAAGAAGAATCCCAGCATTTCGAAACACTTTCATCTGCTTTATTTACTATTGTTCAATGTCAAGAACAGTGGGTTGCCAATCTTTCATCAACTTGAGAGCTGCCAAAATTTTCCTACTGGAGCAGCAACCCTATGTAAGTGGAATTTAAGCCCGCTCACAAAAGGTTCCCTTTCCTTTGACACCTTTTGCAGACATTTAGAAACACTGAACAGACTCCAAGGATTTGTAAATCATAGCCTGAAGACCACTGAAGTAGAAGTTCAAATGTTTGAAATTCCTGGGTAGAAAGTGATCTGCAAATGCATCTTATTTTTGCTGAGATACAAAGTCCCAGCTCACACAGACTCTCTTCCACAGCTGGCTTATGCAGAGAGTCCACTCTGACCTCTGCGACTAACAGAAAAGCTTTTTTGACTTGGGCAGCACTGATTTACGGTCTAGTTACACCAAAGATACCGTCTGATCTCCACTGCAAACAGTTTACTTTACTGTATGAAACATACATATAGCAAATGGGGAGCAGGCAGAATTTCTACGTGCCTAAAAGAAAAAAGCAGGGCTAAAAAAATCCAAAGAGGATAGGGCTTGGATACATAAAAATATTAAACAAGAATATAAGCTGTAACTGCTTTTTACATTCCTTCAGTGTGTAAATGTCTAGCATTTCTGCTTAGTAAGTTGAGGAAATCCAAATGTAATGGCATATATGCATGCATAATTATATGTCAAATTCCATACATATCAAAGGCCCATACATCTGACTTGTTGCTAAATTTGGTGTAATGAAAAACTTCTGGTGCTGACCACTTCAATGGAAACTTGCTTCCTAGTGAACTTGTATACAGGTCATCCAGAACATACCTACATGGCAAGAACCAAACTTGGTTGTGACCGAGTTACAGTGAAATACTATTTATTGTTTCTTCATTGTACATCACAGAGTTCCTAAGAAAAGCCTGGGCAGAATCCCAAATTTCCAAGGCATACCTGATGGAGGTGTTACCTATAATCTATAGAACAGATCATTGCTATTGACTTATTAGAGAAATAATGCAGAATCATAGAGATGCCTGGTATAAGGCCATCTAGCCCAGCCTCCTGCTCAAATAGGATCACTCCCAACATCAGATCAGGTCAGCCACGGCTCTGTGTAGCCAAGTCTTAAAAGCGTCCAAAGACTGCAATCTCGGAGTCTCCCTGACTTGCATGTTTCAGTGTTCCACCACCCTCCTGGGGAAACAACTTATCTTACTGTCCAGCTTGAACTTCCCGAGCTACAGTATGTGGCCGATGTCCACTGCTATATCACCTGGCACTGATAAGACTTATTTGACTCCATCAGCTTTGTAACTGTAAGTAGCTATAGGCAGCTTTTAGATCTGCTGTTAGCCTCCTCTTCACCAGACTAAGTAACCCGCTCCCTCACCTTCTTCTCAGAGGATCTGTTTTCTAGGCTGCTTATCCTCTCCAACTTCTCTTCATTGAGGCTGGTGATTAAGATGTTTGGCCCCCAAATTAGGTGAAATTCTTGTACACAAAGTAAACTCTTGAGATTTCTTTAACAAGCACGACTAGTGAAATCTCTCAGCTGTGACTGGCCTTTAAGCCTTAACTGTTAGAGATAAACGGAGGACTTTATTCTAACCCCATAATGGCTTATGGTCATGTATTGGGTTTGTGTGGCAAGGTTTTGGTAGCGGGAGGGCTGGAGCAGTGGCTTCCGTGAGAAGCAGTGAAGCAGGAGGGGCAGGAGGTGCTCCAGGCGCCGGAGCAGAGATTCCCCCGCAGCCCGTGGGGAAGACCCTGGTGAGGCAGGCTGTGCCCC
>JAVKLA010000057.1:19474681-19498862 GCA_034782735.1 Sagittarius serpentarius | reverse complement strand
TGCCCCTGAGGAGGAAGGAGCGGCAGAGACAAGGTGTGAGGGACTGACCCCAACCCCCATTCCCCATCCCCCTGCACTGCCGGGGGGGAGGAGGGAGAGAAAACCGGGAAGGAGGGAGGGATCAGGGAAGGTTGTTTAAGATTTGGTTTTACTTCTCATTATCCTACTCTGATTTGATTGATAATAAATTAAACTAATTTCCCCAAGTCAAGTCTGTTTTGCCTGTGACGGTAATTGCTGAGTGATCTCTCCCTGTCCTCACCTCGACCCACGAGCCTTTTGTTATATTTTCTCTCCCCTGTCCAGCTGAGGGGGGGAGTGACAGAGCGGCTGCGGTGGGCACCTGGCGCCCAGCCAGGGTCGACCCACCACAGGTGGGAAAGGAGATGCAAAGAGCTGTATCTGTGGCTTAACGTTCATAACAGCCAGTTGCTAGCTGATCAATGCCAGTAAACTATATGTACACTAACATCATAGCTTCACAAGGATCCCAATTCTTTTACTTACCTAGTCATCCCACAGTCGGATACTTTCACAGTAAGATTGCTGTCAACCAGACAGTTCCTAGCAGCCTTTAGGAGAGAAACGAGAAAAGAGATGAGTGGAAAAAATACAAAGAGAAGCAATTAACATCATGTCTTGGTAATTTGCTAATAATAATATCTGTCCTCTAGCATTTCACTGAATAATGACATTCTTTGATTGAAGCAATTAAGTTTGGAACTGCAAGGGAATGGTAAGCCGCTCTTTTATTTCACTTTTTGACTATTGATTGATAAACTTTCTTTACCATTATCCCAGCTTTACAAGTAAGGACACTGAGGGATGAGGAAACAGAGGTGAGGAACCCATGTTCACCTAGAAAAAACAGCAACAGAGCCAGAAACCAAGCCCTGTCTTTCAAATGGCGTCCTACTCGAGGGTCCTTTTCAGTAGCCACAGAATTTACCAAGGCATCATTGGGCAGAACCCTTTACTTCAGTGGACTAATTTTACAATTATATGTCTGTGCTGCCAAGCGGTGCATAAATCCTTGAGGCTAGAGCCCGTAAATGCGGCAGCACAGTACGCATTGCTGTAGGCCTCTCAGCTCAGCTCTGAAGCAGAGCATGATAGCTTGTGGGCAGTGCTGTCTACACGCGGCTTCAGTGCTGCTCGTCCAGAGCTGCCTTGTGCTGAGCCAGCTGCGTGCCTCTGTTCAGCGGCCCACGATGCTCTCTGGGGTGAGTGCCAACAGAGCCGGTGCAGCTGTGGGGGATCCTGAGGGGCAGGACTGCCCAGTGCTAGGTCATCCCTCCACCTTCCCTCTTCCACTTCTCCCATGGGATAGCTTACCAAATCTCTATGTATGAACTGACAGCTCTCCAGAAATGCCATAGCATCACAAACATCGTAACATATTTCCAGAAGCTGAAGGGGTTGTAGTTCCTTCCTGTGACTCCTTAAGTAGGTAAGCAAACAGCCATTAGGCATGTACTCCATCACTAGATAGATGGGATGTGGTTTTGAGCATACACCATACAGTCTAACAAGTTTGGGATGATTAAGTTTCCTGAAATAAATAAAAACAGAATAGTCAAAGAATAAATGGAGATTCTTGTACATTTCTGTAAGTTTTGTTCTTCAAATATTAATATAACATACTGAAAGAAATTACTGAGACTGGATACAGTCCCACCTCAGCCTTCATATATTCCTTTTCAAGAAGAACCGAGTGTCCTTCTACTGATATACTTTGGAATTCAGTATTGATTACAGTCAAAATACTCAGTATTGATGAAATGACAACTTCATAGTCAAAACCTGAAATAGGATTTAGCAGCGCAAAAGTGGAACCTTATTGGTGGGAGAAAATAGATCTGAGCTGGTGGGGTGGACCTTAGGCCTTAAGGTTTTCTACTAAAACCATGCTGCAAAATTTTCACATTGAGAATCCTGATCATATCAGGCAGTTAACTGACAGGAATGTAGTGCATTCTTTCAGGATAAGAGATACACGAAATATTCTTGAATTTGTATGCTTCAATTATCATCTCATGGAATTTCACTGGAAATTCTAACATCCTTACCTCTTCAGAGTCAGAGACTAAAACCTCAAGTCTCCTGTTCATATTTCTGGAATTTCTTAGTTATTGATCTCTCTCTCATTCCTACCTGAGGGATGGCATGAACAGCTTTCTAACCATTTCTGTATAAATGCTAATGAAGCAGAGTTTTAAGTAACATATGTAGAACCTCTGAAGTTTTGGAAGTTATGTTAACTGAAAACTTTGTAGATGACCGTAATCTCTGTGAAGTTCTTTTGGTAATACCTCAAATTTCCTATATGGCTACCTATTTAGCTTCTGCCTAATGTACTTAACGCTACTTAATGCTATTTTTAAGAGGAAATTCTCTTTCCTGTGTGTGCTATACATTACTGATTAATGTTTGGAGAGATCATTATTTCCAAATAATTAAGCAATGCCATAGCTTACATCATGGTCTGAGCTGCTTCTACGAATTCATCTTCTGACATCGCTCCCTCTTTAATCATCTTTATGGCCACATCATATCGTCCCTTCCACTTCCCCAGATGCACCACTCCAAACTTACCACTCCCTAGCTCTCTCAACAGGACAACTTCTTCTTGTTTCAGCTCCCAAATTCCTAATGGGACAAAAGAAATTGCTTCAGCAAAAGAAATGGACAAATGCAAGTATGGTGTCCCCCCACATACAATGCTGTTGTTTTCTCTGGAGGGTTACAGAACCATGCAGCACTGAAGCAACGTATCTGTCTCTCAGCTTTGTGTTTGAGTTACGGAAGGAAACTACACTTCCTACAAGCGTTGTTTGTTACTGCTTAGGTTTAAGCCTTATAAGTAGATTTGAGAAAGATTTATGCATCAAAGGATAATATATTTTCATGTAGGAGATTGGAGAACAAGTATTACTGTGCCAGGTAATGTGGCAAAGGGAAAGAACGGCCATGACTCAGATGTGTTGGGGAAGGAAGCATGCAAGGTCTTGCACAGTTGATATAAGCCCTGACATAAAATGCCTTAAAAAGGGCACAAAATGAAAGTTGATATAAAACGCCTTTGCATTCACGTTGCCCTGGATGTAGACTGGATGCGCTTGTAGGAAAGGATACCCTATTTCATAGAACCATAAAGTCTCAATGCTACACTGGACAAAAGGAAACTACAGAAGGAGCTATTGACTGAAAGGTCATACTTCCCACATTCTCACATTGCCTCCTGCATGGACAAGTGGAAATGGCCATCAAACAAAGATTTTTTTTAACCTCCTGCAAGCCTGAAAGCAGTAACAGTCACGATTTTCTGGTTATTCTTTTCTTGGTGGCCAAGACTGACAGCAATTTCAAAAAGGAAAGTTATCTTCATACCATTTCCTAATGAAGCTGTGAATGGAACTTTATTTACTTGCGTAGACACTGCTTGCTGGAGCTTTGCCACCGCACCTACAAAGAAAACCTGTTAAAGGTTGCAATATATACATGAGTCTCCTGAAATCAAAGAAAACACAGGGAAACTGATACCTGCCTCTCCGTGCCATATTACAACTATCCAGGTAATGACAATATTCAATATTTAGCAGCAGCTGCATCACGTCACAAGACCGAACATTTTTCTGTGCTTAAGGGCTAGTCTAACAGAGATATTGCAAGAAAAGGTAGTACAATACCAAAAAGTGCTGTACAGCAAAGGAAGACAACTGTATTGATTGTGAATATGTTGGATCAAGTTCCACCCAGACTCTCCCAAAAGATGTTTCCATAGAGTATTCAGTATTGGAAAAGATTCACCATAATGCTGAGAAGTCCAGAAGCCTAAGCCAAAGCTAATCTAGTAGAAAGAGCATATAGGATTACCGGCTGAGTTGTGCTGATGGTAGTGTATAAGCTTGGGAATTGATTCAAACCCATAATTTTCAGTGAGGTAATACTTGTTCGCAGGGGTTTTGTGTACATGGTAAATGTCTGATGGTTCCTTTTTTACTTCTGAAAAACATCACAAAGTGCAGTACATGTCAAAGCCTTGCAAAGTGCCTTCCAGCTCATACATTAATACATTAGTTAGTTGCTGAATGAACTGCAACACTCCAGCTGGCCAAATAACAAAACAGGTAGTAGAAGTCACCAGGAAGACTGTTGCGTTTGCCTCAGTCTGCTTTTGCCCACTTAACACCTGCTGGCTATGTAGTACAGGCTCCTCGCACTTTGGAAACCTCTGCTGCACACTCCACACTCTAATCTAGTCTAATGGTTAGTACTTGTCTCCCAACAGTTACATCTAGAGCAAAAGACTTTCATGCACTGCCCTTGCAATGGTTCTACATCTAATTTTGAATACCTTCCCTTTCCCTTTCCTTTTCCCTTTCCCTTCTTTCCCTTTCCCTTCTTTCCCTTTCTCTTTCCCTTTCCCTTTCCCTTCCCCTTTCCCCTTCCTTTTCCCCTTTCCTTTCCCCTTTCCCTTTCCCTTCCCGTTCCTATTCCACTTCCCTTCCTTCTCTCTCTCTGGAGACCCCGCTATTCCCTTGAATTATGTGCCTGTTACATGCCTATGTTTAGATGAGACAATTCCGGACCTCCATTTCCCCGTTCAGAGAGGTGCTGTCCTGTACAAATTCAAATAACTAATAGGACCTGAATGTGCCCGAGGTCCACCTTTAACACAATGTAGAGATTTTGTTGTTGACCAGTCACACCAAGCAGCATGCCCATAGCACGCCCATAGAAATGGTACACATTCTTTGGATACTCAGGAACCTCGTTGAATACAGACAGAGTATACATCCCTGCTTGGCTTGATTTCCGAACCATGAAAGCACCTTCTTTCCCCTAATTAAACAAAAAAGTTACACGGAACAATGAGGTTGGGATTCATTTCAGTGAACTTTAGGCTTTTACAGTGTAATGTCCACAAAGGAGAGAAGAAGACATGACACCTGAAGACATTAGGACAAGATGAATTATGCCTTAGAAATACTTATTTCTTTCCACTAAAAAGGGGGTCTAGGTAACTGGTTGTGGTATCCCAGTGTAAATGTTTAAAATCAGGTGAGTTGTATCCCAGCCCAGACATGAAGCAAGTCATCTGCAATTTTGTTTTGGTGCACAGATACCGATTTATAAGTGGGGAGATCCCATCTCCTTCCTCAGGTACCCTCCAGAGGCAGTACACATTGCAAGACCCAAACACTGCTGCATACATCCCATCTGAATAAGAGCTCTATCCACCACACTTAGTTCCTTTGCATAATGCATTAGACTGATTTATTTTCTATTGCCAAAGTATTTCTGAATTACTGAGTAAGTAGAAACATCTTCACTGCACTCTACTACATTTGGACTATTTTTAGTCTTTACGTGGTACTCCAGTCCTAACTTTCACTATCCACTTCTGCTTCCATTAACAGTTTACCATACTGGGCTGGAAATCGTGTTTTCAGAGTTCATTTAACAGCTACACCTCTAATGTGCTAGCAATGGCTATTGCAGGGAGGAAAGAAGACATCCAGAACCTCACATACAGGCCAAGGTTCATTGCTGTGGAGTTCAAAGGAAGGTTCATGTCCCCTTAAAGTTAACTGGAGTCAGGAGTACCCAGCACCTTTTGGGACCGGAACATAACTGCTTTTCTCCAGCGATTTGCCACACTTGAATTTCATTCCTGAACCTATGGTGCAGGTCTAAGGGAAAGGACATGGAGCCAAGGCTCCTAAAGGGTTGGGTTATACCAAAGTTGTTAGTGGCGAGTACCGATAAGAATGGCTGGGAGAAAGCAGCAAGCCACAAGAGGAAAACTTGTTTACACAGCACACTCAAGTGCATGGCTGAGGCTGGGTCTTCTCCAGAAAGGTACGTGGACAAGTCCTTCTGCAGTCATCTGCTGTAAAAACTGGTACACCTGACTATCCCTGTGGTGCTATCCATCCTTGCTCCTCGTCAGCTGCACCCAGCCGACGCTCAGTGGGCATAGCACTGAGTTTGCTCAGGGTTGTCTGCTTGTCTGGGTGAACTTCTTTTACTCCACATTTGTGTATCGTAAAACCATCACAGAGGATACCTCTAGACTGACCTGCAGAAAGAGCCACGCTGGAGCAAACAACACAGGCCTAGAGGTAAAACCAAAAAGCAGAGCTCTGAGGGGAATTGCACTCAGTGTGGCTTTATTCCAAGCGTATTTTAGAGGTGAATCATTTGATCATTTATGCAGAACAGCATTTTTTGAGATCTGTTTATCAATACCAAGTTAGCACAAGAGTTTCTAGCACTCTGTAATACAGCTATTTGAAGAGCATCAGCATCCTCTAGCTACACAGTGTAGCAAAGACAACAGACACAGAAACATTTGCATGGTTGTTCATATACAAGCGATAAAGGATATGTAGTACCTTCTGACGGAGCAACTGCTCAGACTGGGCACGGGAGATATTACCAGCATACCAACTGCAAAGAGAAATATTGGCCTTATTATTCACAGGCTGATTTCTGAATAAGTCACAGCAGACACATGAAAAATGCCAGATTTTGTAAATATATTCAAAGCTGCTTTTAAAAGCCAGAGAGTAGACCTGGGATTTGTCCTGCATGTGTGATCTTAGGCCATGAGATAAAAGAGAAACCACTGGTTCCTATCTGCTTCCTCTCATCCATCTGGTGGGTCTCCTGAAATATCTGAGCTCACTCTGTGACTCTGAGATTTTACAGTACATCCTTAGAGGAGGATCCTGCTGCTCTAATCCTCTGCCAGGAGTAATTTGCTCTGTCTCCTGCAGGCCATGACACAGCTGTCTCCCTAAAAGCTGGGAAGTGCATAATTTTCCTCTAACCTTGAACCTGCTGCTTGTCATAGTATTTAAGTAAACGGAGAGATCCCAAATGGAGGAAACAAGCCAAACGTATTATGTCAGATCAGTTCAGGGAGCTCCAATGAAGCCTTTTTAATAGTAGTTCACTTTTATGAAGCATCCCTTTATTAGCATGATAGACTGATTTGGTTAAATGCCATTTTTGTCTGAAAACAAATACATTCATGCGTTTGGAAGTCTGGGCGGTGATGTTGCTGATGGCAATATCTATAATTATTACCATTATTATGACAGCCATACGTAGGATACCATTGCTCTAGGTGTAGTGGACATGTGAAGTGGAAAGACAATCTCTTCCCAAAGAACCTTTTAGTTCTCATGAAGACTTATTCCATATACTCACTCATGCTTAGCAATACTTTGCTCTTCTGCCAGTGTCTGTTCACTAACACTGGAGGTTTCCCTGCAAAGACAAAACAACATGCTGGAATTGTGAAAAACTAGTTTTGAAAAATACCTTCCTTGGGTTAAAAGTCATACTACATATATTTTTTGAGTAGTTATGCCCTGGTCGAAGGTGGATATTTCAAAAAGTTGGGACATGTTTAATAGCCTGGATTTTTTTATGACTTGGTAAACACTTACACAGCCTTTCCCCTCCACTGTGCAATGTGTTCGCAAGCCAAGTATTCTCTGCGCGTGCTGTAACAGGCAATGAAACTACATATCCCTTTAGTGACCTTATGAAGAGATTGCATCTACCTTTTCAAAATTTACATGGAAGATTTCCAAAACTGCACAACCCTAGACTTCCCAAATAAATGTTCTCAGCATGACAGACAACAGAGGGAGTTCATGTGGCAGAAAAAGGGGCCTCGAAAATAACCTCTTGTGCAGAAATAATAATGATTCTTATTTATGCTGCCTTTTGCAGGATACTGTAAGAGTAGGTTTTGGTTTTTTTAAGGAAACGTCTGAATCTTGTCCTGTATGGTTTGCTATGAGACAATCTGCTCTGTTTCTGTCAGATTTTCGTTCTAACACTTAGGCATACATTTAATGCTTACGATGTCGTGTCATCTTACTAAAAAGGAAAAGGTGGGTCTGATGTATCACTTCGACAGACCTGAATTCCCTCTCCCCTGTACAGGACTACTCACATACACACAAAGGCACAGGAGTGCTAGCAAGGCTGATTTAATGCTGAAATGAGAGTACAAATATTGAAAACTCAGTGTCATTGAAGTCAGTGGCAAAACCCTATTGATTTAAATGAAACCAGGATTTTCAGCTGATGTTTTTTGCATTAATGTATTAGTCAAGAAGACAAATTGTATCTGATTTTATACCTTTCAGGAAATATTATGCTTAGTACTCTGAAAGTTATTTAAAAAGAAAAATACTCCAGAAATATTGCCTAATCTTTACTAGAGTGGTAAGTGAAACATTTAAGCAGTGGATGGCTGCATATTGATTTACCTTGGCTCATCATCATTCAGAGATAACTTTCTCAAGTAAGCGCTCGGTATGAAACCTTCATTCCTGCAAAATAAACAGTTCACAGTTTAGTTGTCGTACATGACTGCATCTTACACTTGGTCACCTAAAAGAGGAAAAGGGATTAATCAAAGAGTCACTTTTTAGAATGCCACTAACAGAAACACTTAAGGTTAAAAGATTTCTGCTTTTACTTACCATGCAGAAAAATACAGAAGTAATTTGTTTTAGAAAATTACATTTCAATGAAGTACTCTTTTCATTAGCCATCGAAATATGTTCTTCCTTAGGGACTGGCTTCATCATATGGAAGATTGGAGCAGCTGTTCAACAATTTCATTACATGCCACCTCAGCTGCTGTGATGAAGGATGCCAGTGACTAATGGCTGCCAGCAGAGTATCCCAGGTCGAACGCAGAAAGTCAATACGTAGGCTCAGCACTCTTCCTGACACAATGCCAGATGCAATTGAGAAGCTAAGTGAATATGGACAGCTGAGCTACCACTTAAAACAGCTGGCAGCATGGCATGATGGACCTAAATTATGGGGGCCAAAAGGCATCTGTAATTGTAAGGGGGTAGGGGGTAGGCTGTATGCTGTGCCCACCAGAAAAAATAAATAGGGGGAATAAATTATGTATTGGAATATGGATGGGCATAGAAAGAACGAGTTTCTTTAACACAGATCTCAGCAGAGCAAGAAGAAAACTAAGAGTGCATGAAAACAGGTGAAACAGGTAACTCCTGATGTTTGTTCCTACTACATTCAAGAAAACAAGATCTTAAATTTTTTTCAAGCAGAATTTAAAGGGTTTGTTATGATGTATATGTGACTTGTCCTTACAGAATCAATACTGCAAAAATCTCAGTTTCTCAAGCCAGAGAAAAAACTGTAAATGTACCCCCTTTCTCTTGATGTCTCTCTGCTCCTTCATTTACCTCAGAGCCTTCTACTCAGGCTCTATAAGCAGAGCTGCCTGTATCATATGCTTTTATATAGCCACAAATAGTCCAGTGAAGACTTTTAAGAGCATATTTCAGCTTATTAATTTATTATTGTCTTTGAGTTGCTGGGGTTGTGTGCTGCTTTCTTCATCCAGAACAGTATGCCAGCCCTGTGAGTCATAAAGTGCAGACACTTTACCTTAAGTTAAGGTGGCTTTATTTGTTGGTTTTCTTGCAGTTGTAAACTTAATCAGTGAATTATGAGTGGATCAAGTAATTTCATTCTGTTCCAAACCAGTTTGGGCATCCCCTACCCAAAAATTCTTCCCTTCCACATTTCTATTAAGTACATAAAATCAAACTCAGCTAGTATCCATCAAGAGACAGACAAGAAATCATATCTCTTCCAGGAAGCTCCTCTCTGTTGCACTGCCTTTGTCTCCAGCATACTCCTAAAGCTGTTTCTCATTTAATAACTTGGGAAGAGAGGCTCTTTTCTGCCCTAGCTAGATATTAATGAAAAATAACTTATTTTAAGTTGCTGAAGGGAATTCTTCCACTTGTGAATCTCAAAGAGAATAATTAAACCCTGTGCAGGACAGGGATGCCCTGTCTTTGTGGAAAAGTATTGCTAAAGCTGGGGAGAGACTGAAGTGATAAGAGATTCGTGCCTCAGCAGTTCTCACTGGCCTTCCGGGCTGTCACTGCTATTGCAATAGTAATGGCGTTGGTCTAAAGCTGGTTTGTGCATACAAGAGCGGCAACGTTTGTGAGGTGAGATTTTATCTTTTTATTCACTTAAACTAAATAGCTGGAAAAAAATGGATAGCTTCTGTGTACACAAGCCCTTCTTCAGGCACGTATCAAAATTAAGACCACTGGATAACAATCTTAGCTAGTATCCTAGGCAGTGACTGTTGTAAATCTTACGCAACCTGGCAGCCAAGGATGGTAATGAAAATGGAGGTGTACAGATGACAATAAAGCTTCTACAACAATGTTTAAAGCTACTAAGGTAATTCTAACATAGATCCTGAAAGGTACCAGGACTGCTTGCAGTGTCGTCTATGAAGATGAGATATGTGGAAGACCATGGTCACAGCACAAAATTATTCTGCACTGCGTACTTACCCTTCCAAATCCCTTACTTTCCACCAGTCAGAATCTTGCAATACATAGTATTTATTGTTTCTGACAAGCCGGAGAGCTGAATTTCCTTCGGGTTCATAGTTGCGTTGGGCCACAGCCATGTTCAGGATTGACTTGTCTGGTGATAGCACCTGAGGCAGGCTTCTACACTTCTGCTTTCAGACAGAGGAAATAAAATGATAAGGAGATGCCGCACAGGTGTTGTGGTTTAACCCCAGCCAGCAACTAAGCACCATGTAGCCATTCATTCACTCCTCCCTGCCCTCCCCGGTGTGATGGGGAGGAGAATCAAAAACAAGTAAAACTTGTGGGTTGAGATAAGAACAGTCAGTTTAATAATTTCAATCAATCAATAAATAATTTATTTATAATAATAGCAGTAGCAGTAGTAGTAATGAAAATGAAGATAACAAAAAGAGAGTGAAATATAACCCAAGAAAGACAAGTGATGTACAATGCAATTGCTGACCACCCACTGACCGATGCTCAGCCAGTCACTGAGAAGCAATCCCCATCTCCTGGCCAGCTCCCTCCAGTTTATATACTGGGCATGACTTTCCATGGTATGGTATACCCCTTTGGCCAGTTTGGGTCAGCTGTCCCGGCTGTGTCCCCTCCCAAATTTCCTGTGCCCCTCCAGCCTTCTTGCTGGCTGGGCACGAGAAGTTGAAAAGTCCTTGACTTGGTAGAATCACTACTTAGCAACAGCTAAACCCATCAGGGTATCAACATTCCTCTCATACTAAATCCAAAACACAGTGCTGTACCAGCTACTAGAAAGAAAATTAACTCCATCCCAGCCGAAACCAGGACAACAGGGTACAGTAAGTAATAATACAACATGTACATGATCACTTATGTCTTCAACATGTATAGTGATATTAGTCAAATTAATCAAAGCTAAGAAGATGGGCACAGACAAGCAGCTTTTTCCTCATCCATTTAGAAGCACAGCCTAGATACTGTTGTTCACAAATGTCCACGTGACCATATTGTGCTTTACTATAAATAAGTGTGATGTTGTCTGTTTGTATCAAAAGAGCCCATAACAGTATTATAAAATAACTTCGTTTTTTTGAATGGCTTTTGATCAATAGTAATGTTACCATGAAGCACTAGTCAATTATGATGACTAATCACTGACAGCAAAAAGCTATGCTAATTCTAAATCATTCCCTTTCCTTACCACATTTTATTGATGTTTCTCTGCTAAGCATGTTGGATGTAAGGAATGCCCCTCCTCGGTACCTAACTTTCCCTGTGCAGCGTTAAACAAGTATAGGTATGTAACTATGGCATTCATCTTGCCTAGCTTTGACCCATATGTCCTCACATGAAATACGTCGTCCTACAGAAGTGTCTACCTCTCATCACTGATTGTTGAGGAGGTCTATACAAATGACTTGGATAAGAAGCCTGACATTAAAGTTAGGCAACACCAATCAAATCATGGGCAAAAGAGAATCTAAAATTAAGGCACTGAAAATGCATTTAGAAATAGGGGAAATGTCATAACTGAGAAAATCTAGGCATCACGATTCTTTAAGAGCAGAGAAAACTACACTTGAAAGACTGACAGCAAAGGATGAGGGAAAATAAGAAAGACTTAGGAGGAAAGGCTCCAGATGCCACCTATTTATTATTGAAAACCACTGTAATGCAATGCCAGGGAAGAAGGCCAAGCGTCCTAAAACAGTCTGTGATTCCTTTAAATCAAGTCCAAGTGACCATGGCATTGTATGTTTTCTTGTTTTCTCTTTATTGACATTTCTTTACTTAATGTAAACAAGGAGAAACCAAAGAGCCAAGTGAACGTCTGATTGAGTCCACTGAGCCAGAAGACACACATGATCTCTTCCTGCAAACACACACAGCCTCAATCTAATCTCCCTAAGCTCCAGTGGAGATACTCATTCTTTAAAGTGGTATCACTCACAGCAGAGTCCTCTTCATTTGACTAGAAGTAGGTCTACCACTTGAACCCAGTAAGGGTGGTTCCTGTTGGTCATATCTGACTTTGGTGAAAAGGAGCTTATAGCTGGAGGGCCTGTGTTAAGTAGGATTCAAGTCTTAGACTGCCCATTTGTGTTGTGGAACAACGACAGAACTAGAGTTGCCTGCAGTTGTCAAACTGGAGTTGCAGTTGTTTTTCTGATGGAGAAAATTACAATACAGAGATTAAACTGTTTTCTCTTATAAAGCATCTAGTGATGTTACAGCAAGCTGATATTCAGGAAACGTGTTTATGAGCTGATGTGCACCTCTGACATTTGGATTTGGTAATTTTTGGAGATTAAATTGTTCTTTCTAAATTTCCTGTGTTTTGCTTGTGGAATGATCAGACTGTCATCCTCTGATGGTGCTTTCATCTTTTTGTGTGAACACAAGAAATTGCAAAGCATTGGCCAAAGTAAATGGTACAAAGAATTATTATCACAGAAATGAGTTTTGCTTTTTCCAACCTGCCAGGGAAAAGAACCAGCCAAAGATGAGCACATCAGATTTGCGTCCCTTTGAGTTTCACTGCTGGATGTGTATTGTCTGTTGCAATATTCTGGACGGACTTCATCTGTAAACTGGTACAGATTAATGTCCTGATTTGTGTCCATATATACAGCTTTCAATTTCCAGCACTGGCTGAAAGCCCCAGAGCATTTCCTAATAGTAACTGAGCATCTCATTATTTCCTTCATGCTGGCAGTGATATTATTGTGGTTTTCGTATTGACAACCGAGCCACTGTCATCTAGAGAGAGATGTACGTGACAATCTGAGATTCAGCTGCAATGTGCATACGGGGAACAGTTACGCTCTGCAGAACTGCACCCCCACCGTACAGGTGAAAGCATGTGCTGGATCACTTCAGCTTCCATAAAACTTGTCCAACACATAATCATAAGAAGACATGCGTGTGCACTCAGTGGACTTCTCTCTGATATACTGCAGTATTGGTCTGACCCACATGAACCATTTTCCATTGCAAAGACAGTGGATGCCAGGCACCAGCAGAGGGGAAAGTGTTTCTCAGGCAGGAAGCTCCAGCTCCCTGCTGTTACCAAAACACAGGGGAAGTGCTCACGGGTTCCCACAAAGGGACCCTTGTGCCCACTGTTCTTTGTAATGGCATCAATCTTTAGGAACCAGCTCCTCTGCAGAAGACTAGAGGTACAATGCTGAACTGATGCAAGGGACAGAGACATCAAAGGTGCAGGGCGTAAGCATGCAGAAGTAATGCCTCCGGTCAGTTTTGCCTAGGTGCAAAAGTAATGTCCCTCGTCTGTTGGGAAGAAAGCAAGGGAGCAAGACTTGCAGGAGCTGGAGAGGTGAGGGACATGAACTGAGAGGCAGGCAGAAGGAAGGCTGGGGGTACGGTGGTACCTCTGATGATCAAACTGAGAGATGAAAAGGCAAAGTAAAAATGTGTGGAGAGCTTATAGAAGTAGCTCTGTGACTAAATATAGACTGTTCCTCACCATGAGAAGTCAGCATTAGCCTTCTTAACCTGATTATGTCATATGGCTTGGGAAAATGAAGTCAAGTTGTTCTAACCAGATGTGGCAGTTACCGTATCTGCATTTAATGAACCTGTTTTAGAAGTACCCATCTGAATACTGTCTTGTCCCTGCTTTTTAAATTTCCTTTTCAAAATATCTTCTCTGAACTCAGATAATAAAAATAAATCATAAAGGCCTAGCAGAAGCCAGCATGTTCAGCAGCAGATTTGCATGACTGATGATCTCTCCAGATAGACAAAGCATCTCTTGATGGAAGCCAGGCAAAACAATCCACAGTATTCAAAACTAGTTCCACTGCTGCGTGTTCACAATGCTGTTATTTTCAAATCTCATTATCAGAAAAAATGTCAAAAGCTTCTTTGTTCATAGCTTCTTACCAAGGGTTTATTACTATTTTTTCTTAAAGCTCCATTTTACAGCTTTTGTGATTTTATCTTCTGTCTCGATAATCTGTGTTTCTTAAAGCCCTTGCTGTTCATGTCAACTGTATACATAAAAATTCCTGGTTTTTTTTCTTTTTTAAGTTACTTTCTGATCAACAGAGAGAAGCAAGGAAATACATCCAGACTGTATTCTAAAGATACAGAACAGAAGACAAATTAAAATAAAGCAGGAAACACGGATTAATCCCATGATTTGAAACCCAGTGTGGTTTAATTTGGAGGAGGCTGTGCAACGATGTGTGAATACACAGTTGGACCATACTGCTAGTCCTTTTTTTTAAGAGATAAAAACATCATAACTTAAGCCACTTTGGTCTCTTCTATTCTCTTGTCATTGTTACCTCCTTCCCACCTACAAACCTCAATAATTAAGATGGGCAGTAAAACTAAGGTCAAAGATACCACTATTGCCCTTGTATTTGTACAGGGGGAGATAGATGAGGAAATAAGCATAGAAGCACATCCTCCAGGCTACTTTTATTCTTAACCCTGCCAACTGTTGACCTTCTTCATCAAGCAGCTGCTGTGCTAGAGGACTCAAGCTGAATGAAGCATGACTAGTGCTTTTTGGCACCCTGGTGTCCTGTTTGTCTCTTTGGGTCTGTGAAAGCCTGCCTTTCTCAGATGGACAGTAAGGCCAGCGCGTGCTGGTGAGACACTACACTCCTGGGCTTCTGTCTGAGATAAAGTCAAGACACAGGCAAGAGCACATAAAGAGCTCAGATATACTTCCCAATTCATCAACTTAGAGGCTACCTCTTTAAAGTTGGGCTAAACAGACATTCCTAAACAGGCATCTGTACTCCTGACCCAACCCCAGAAGATCACAACTTGGGACTTGCCTGAGATAAGTGCAGTTCATCCACCATTTTTCACCCACACAAAGCAGGTATAGTTGTTCATATCTTCAGTTACAAAGTTTTCTCCAAGTACTATGAGCACCATTTCCACTGGGGCGGGTGTTGGAGGGGAGTTTTTGGCATCTCTAGGAATGGGGACCTCCTACACACTAGAGAGCTAGTTTTGATGGCATTCCCTGATCCCACTGGAAATGAGTGTATAAAGTAAAAGACATACCTAAAAGGGCTGTAGCGAGTACAGCCACCAGCATGTTAAAGTGAACTGAAGGTGGCTGAGACTTTCCCAGTTTGCCACATGGAGGAGGGAGATGAGTCCTTCCCTCTGGCACGCTGGTGGACACAAGGATGCTGAAGCTGCACTGCAGATTAGAGGTCTGCACCAGCTCCCAGTGAGTGTCTGTTTGCAATTCTCCATCCCATCCCGCAGCCCTCCCTATCAGGATGCCAGGTCTTTCCCTGTAGCCAGATACTCATATGTTTTCACCTACCAGCATTTGAGGGAGTGGAGGCAGTGGTTACACAGACCCAGTTGTACAACACAGAGTCACAACTAGAAAAGAGGGAGAATTAAAGAAAAAACCATGGATTTAAGTAAGGCTTTATGTCTTCAGGCTGTCCGACTTGCAGAGCTATAAAGTGGCAGAAACAGCATCATGACAGCTGACTTTTCACCTCCCTGAGGTATCGACATGGTTTAGCTCTGTATTTTCCAACCTTCTCATAAGTCAAGAACCACCTCAGTATCTTTAAAAACACCATCAACCATTGTTTTCATCTATGCAAAAATAAGAATTCAGGGAAATTTGTAGTTGTATTTAGCGCTGTGGTTTTCCCAGTTCTGTTAGCTTATTTAGCATTACAGAATCATGGTATCGTTTAGTTTGGGAAAGACCTTGAAGATCTTCAAGTCCAACCATTAACGTAACACTGCCAAGTCCACCACTAAACCATGTCCCTAAGCACCACATCTACACCTCTTCTAAATACCTCCAGGATGGTGACTTAGCCACTTCCCTGGGCAGCTTGTTCCAATGCTTGACAACCTTTTCAGTGAAGTTTTTCCTAATATCCAAATTAAACCTCCCCTGCTGCAACTTAAGGCCATTTCCTCTTGTCTTATCGCTTGTTACTTGTGAGAAGAGACTCACACCCACCTCACTGCAACCTCCTTTCAGGTAGTTGTAGAAAGCGATAAGGTCTCCCCTCAGCCTCCTTTTCTCCAAGCGAAACAACCCCAGTTCCCCCAGCCGCTCCTCATGAGTCTTGTGCTCCAGACCCTTCAGCAGCTTCGTTGCCCGTCTTTGGACACAATCCAGCACCTCAATGTCTTTCTTGTAGCAAGGGGCCCAAAAGTGAACACCATAATTTGAGGTGTGGCCTCACCAGTGCCGAGTACAGGGGGATGATCCCTTTCCTGGTCCTGCTGGCCACATTATTTCTGGTACAAGCCCAGGATGCTGTTGGCCTTCTTGGCCACCTCAGCACACTGCCGGCTCATATTCAGCCAGCTGTCGACCAACACCCCCAGGTCCTTTTCTGCCAGGCAGCTTTCCAGCCGCTCTTCCCCAAGCCTGTACCATTGCATGGGGTTGTTGTGACCCAAGTGTGGGACCCGGCACTGAGCCTTGTTGAACCTCATACAGCTGGCCTCGGCCCATGGATCCAGCCTGTCCAGATCCCTCTGCAGAGCCTTCCTACCCTCGAGCAGATCAACACTCCTGCCCAACTTGGTGTTGACTACAGACTTACTGAGGGTGCACTCGATCCCCTCGCCCAGATCATGGATAAAGATATTAAACAGAACTGGCCCCAATACCGAGCCCTGGGGAACACCGCTTGTGACCGGCCGCCAACTGGATTCACCTCCATTCACCACCACTCTTTGGGCCTGGCCAGCCAGTTTTTTACCCAACAAAGCGTATACCCGTCCAAGCCATGAGCAGCCAGTTTCTCCAGGAGAATGCTGTGGGAAATGATGTCAAAGGCTTTACTGAAGTCCAGGTGGACAACATCCACAGCCCTTCCCTCATCCACTAAGTGGGTCACCTTGACATAAGAGATGAGGTTAGTCAAGCAGGACCTGCCTTTCATAAACCCTTGCTGACTGGGCCTGATCACCTGGTTGTCCCGGACATGCCACGTGATGGCACGCAGGATGATCTGCTCCGTAACCTTCCTCGGCACCGAGGTCAGACTGACAGGCCTGTAGTTCCCCAGATCCTCCTTCCTGCCCGTCTTGTAGATGGGTGTCACATTTGCTAACCTCCAGTCAACTGGGACCTCCCTGGTTAGCCAGGACTGTTGATAAATGATGGAAGTGGCTTGGTGAGCACCTCCGCCAGCTCCCTCAGGACCCTTGGGTGGATCCCATCTGAACCCACAGACCTGTGTGTGTCTAAGTGGTGTAGCAGGTCGCTAACCATTTCCCCTGGGCTTATGGGGACTTCATTCTGCTCCCTGTCCCTGTCTTCCAGCTCAGGGGGCTGGGTACCCAGAGAACAACTGGTCTTACTATTAAAGACTGAGGCAAAGGTGGCATTAAGTACCTCAGCCTTTGCCTCGTCCTTTGTCACTATGTTTCCCCTCACGTGCAATAAAGGATGGAGATTCTCCTGAGCCCTTTTGCTGGTTTTGGCTGGGGTAGAGTTAATTTTCTTCATAGTATCTAGTATGGGCCTGAGTTTTGAATTTGTGCTGAAGAGTGTTGATAACCCAGGGATGTGTTGGTTACTGCCGAGCAGGGCTTACCCAGAGCCAAGGCCTTTTCTGCTCCTCACCTGACTCCACCAGTGAGGAGGCTGGGGGGGGCACAAGGATTTGAGAGGGGACGTAGCCGGGACAGCTGACCCCAACTGAACCAAGGGATATCCCAGACCATATGACATCATGCTCAGGAAATAAAGCTGGAGGAAGGAGAAGGAAGGGGGGGCATTTGGAGTGATGCCCTTTGTTTTCCCAAGTCACCATTATGTGTGATGGAGCCTGGCTGTCCTGGAGATGGCTGAGCGCCTGCCTGCCAATGGGAAGCGGTGAAGTAATTCCTTGTTTTGCTTAGCTTGTGCATGGAGCTTTTGCTTTACCTATTAAACTGTCTTTGTCTGAACCCACGAGTTTTCTCACTTTTACTTTTCCGATTCTCTCCCCCATCCCGATGTGGGGGAGTTAGCGAGCGGCTGGGTGGGGCTGAGCTGCTGGTCTGGGTTAAACCACGACAACCCTCTTTTTGTTGCTAATGTATTTCTAGAAACATTCTTTATTGTCTTTTATGGCAGTAGCCAGATTAAGTTCTAGTTGGGCTTTGGCCTTTCTAATTTTCTCCCTGCATAACCTCACGACACCCTCATAGTCCTCCTGAGTTGCCTGCCCCTTCTTCCAAAGGTCATAAAGGCTCTTATTTTTCCTGAGTTCCAGCCAAAGCTCTCTGTTCTGACAGGCCAGTCTTCTTCCCCACCAGCTTGTCTTTCGGCGCATTGGAACGGCCTGCTCCTGCTCCTTTAAGATTTCTTTCTTGAAGAACGTCCAGCCTGCCTGGACTCCTTTGCCCTTCAGGACTGCCTCCCAAGGGACTCTGTCAACCAGGTCCCTAAATAGGCCAAAGTCTGCCCCCTGGAAGTCCAAGGTAAGAGTTCTGCTGCCCCCCTCCTTACTTCTCAAGGTCAGACTGGATGGAGCTCTGAGCAACCTGATTGAGTTGAAGTTGTCCCTGCTCACCGCAGGGGGGTTGGACTAGATGGCCTTTGATGGTCCCTTCCAGCCCAAGCCATTCTATGATTCTATGATTCTATGATTCTATTCTCCAAGAATCAAAAACTATCATTTCATGATCAATTTGATTGCATACAGAGGGAGTCATCCCTACACAGTCTCCCTGTGCTCCGCACATCTCTGTTAGCAACTTCAGGAACTTATTTAGGAACACATTTAGAGCAGATACAGCACATTATCCTGCATGCATTATTATCTCAGACATAAACGAAGCGTTCAATATACAAAAATTCTCTTTCTAATTCTTCTCTTGGCTAAGCCACGCATGACTGCTAATGAGGTATTTCCTTGTCCTTGCAACTGCCCGGGGGTTTCATGGCCTTATTTGCTTTTGTAACAAGTGGTTTTGAAGCTAGATGAGTTACTCAAATTACTGCTACAAATCAGCTGACAACTCTTTACATTATTTAGTGTTCCATAATGATGAAACCTGTAGCAACAGTAGATGAGCCTATATCATTAATTTCAATTTTCAAAAGCAAATGCCTGTTACAGGCAGACTCACAGATCTAAATCAGGTTGCTAACTGCTCACACCTACATTTTTTGATTCAGCTTTTAATTTGGGATTCATACTTTTTTGATTGTGACTGTAAATGCTTAAGACCAAGGTTCAATCATGATTGAAATCAGTGAATCTACCAGTGCTCTAGAGTTCCAGATAATCAAGCTTTAAAAGGCTGAAGCTCAAAGAGTCATAAACTGCTGTTCCCTTTCCCAAACGTGGCCTTTCACTGTTAAGCATGTACACAGACATGAGGGAATTCCCTTCTGAAAATGTGACATCTAGGAGGGTACCGCTTTACAAATTTTCCTCTCTCAGTCTTTACAGCTAAAAAGTAAAACCCCTAAATAATTGCAACTAAGTTCTACAAAAAATACTTTAGAAAAGCATGTTAAAATAAAAAAAATGCTGCAAATTAAATCACACTGTTTAGAAAAAAATAATATAAATATAATGTTATATTAATATGAGTTTTACTTCTGTTTAGTTATGAAACTGTGTTGGTTTACGTTCACCCATACAGACTTTTGTTCTGACCTACCAATCCAGCTTATGGCACCTCATCACTAGAAGGGTCTTATACCATAATACCACAATTTATCTAGAGATCTTAAGAATAAGGACAAAAATAATTCCATCTGGTTTACTTTGTAGGCAAAAATGTCAGTAACCTTTTGATCAAACACAGTAGGTATAATTTAGTATATTATTTCCCCCAGTTATACGACAAGCTACAATGTATAGCAGCTATGATGTTAAAAGGAGCTTAGCACATACATGAAAAAGTGTAAGTAGATTAGATTTTATTTTGATTACTCTGCCTTAAATGCCCATGTGATTTGGCAGCATTGTGAAAAACATCAATGAGACTAACCAAATAGATAAAAGAACACATTACATTTCTCCCAGATTGGACATCCAGGGGCTGCTTTACAGGTCTGGTTGCAACAGAGAAACTTCCCGTTGATGAAGAATCCTTTATGGTACTTGTTTAGTAAAACAGAATTGTCTTTAATTTCTGGAAAGCACAAAGAAATCAAAGAGAACATGACAGGCTGCAAAATGGGAATGTTCCTTATGATCAATAGAGTCTGCTGCACCAAGCCATGGACCCCAGAGTGCTTACTGACTTCTAGATCTAGACACATATCCTGGTCACATTTTTTCATCTCTATACCATATTCCTCTATGCAAACACAAGTCTGAAATCCATACCCTGCCACCTACCTGTTTCTTTGAGAAAGAAACTTGAGTGTCAAGAAGGAGATACAGTAGAACCCAATGAAACACCCGAAGCCAAAACAGGATCCAACAGCTATGATTCAAACTCATGCATCTTAAAAGATTTCACTATCAATAATAAAACTAATTAAAAGAAAATATTTTCATATATCAAAATACACTGAGTATTTTCCTAGAACTATCTACTGTAAGAAAATTGTATTCGCTGGTACTCAATACACCATATGGCAAATCCAGACTAACATTTATGTGTTAAAATACGATTCTTATTTAAGCATATCAAAAGGGAAAAACCTTCACAGAAATATTTATTTTATATCTGAAGCACTGCTTTACTCTAGAAAAATAGCACCAGTAGTATCACTGTGCTAGTGATACATTAATTCTGTAAACTGTAATAGCAGTTTGGTTTCAAAAGGTGTCTAGAAGAAATGTAGAAGGTGTAGAGTGAGACTTTTAAAAGTGGTTGTGTCAGGACAGGTTTTCAGTCGTGCTGTGGTAAGCCAGTGTAAACCCAACATTCCTGGACGTGCAAGAGAGCCGTGAAAGGATCAGGATACCCCTTCGTGACAAGTGCTTTTTATACACTTCTAAAAAGGCTTGTAGGCGGTCGAATATTTGTGCTATTATTTGTCTCATGAGCATTACAAAATATGTCACTTACGCAAGCTTACTCTTCACAAATTTTGTTTTACAAAATCTTACTGAAAACCTTGGTTTCTAGAAGGCTCAATGTAGTTTGCCTAATGCTTCTGGGCCACATTCTTCATAACTTCACTAAATTAATTGACATACGCTCATTTCTGTGTATGCAAAGGGAGTCACAAGCAGAGAGGTAGCTCATACACAGGCTTACAAGTAAAACTGGGGAGGATGTTTGTTCACAGCCCATTATAGATTGCCTGTTTTTGTTCCTACAATGGCCAGCATGTGTGAGGGCTGCCCTATTCAATGTGAGGTTTTTGCCTTCACTGGAGTTACACAGGGACACTGTTTTCTGCTTGTAATTTATGCTTTGCATGGCTCTGATTTTGCTTCATTGAAAATAATAGAAATTTCCTTGAAAAAAAGAGGAAAATACAAAGGAAAAAGCACTAGCAGTATTGGTTATCAAAATGGCATTCATGCAGGGAAGTGCTATACTAGCCACATCAGGAATGGTTGTACTCTATTAATCTGCATCAGTAAAGGCTGAACATATGATGAAGATTAAAAAAATGCCCATGAAAAGTAAAAAACCCAAAGCTTTATTTTGGCTTATTTCTAACCTTCAGCCTTTAAAATTTCTAATCCATTCTTGAAAATACCATGCATTTCAATGAGTCAGTGCTGAAGTATGAAAGAGACTAAAAACAAGTGACAAAGAATGGCACAAAATGACGAGGCAGGAGAATTTGCCTATCTTGCCTCATGTTATTTGAATATTTTAGTACACAAAGGAATAGTGTTACCTTTATGCAAAGCTGCAAGCCACCGCTCACAGCTCTCTTCATTAGTGGCATAGACATTGAGAAGTCCACCCTTGTACACAACCTGGAAGAGGCTGGGAAAGCCAGCATGTTACCATGCAGGAGGGGAAGGAGAAGGGGATGGGAACCAAAAAAATAGGCTTTGTGGACCCACATCAAACTCCCACAACTTAGTAATGTTTCTCAGAGGTCATGTATATAATTGCCATTTCATATATATACTTCATATTTCATATATTTCATATAAGTACATGTCACATATCACATTTTATGTGAATATGAAATATATAAAAATATATAAAAATGTAAATGTAAACCTCAATGTAAATGTAAATGTAAACAGAAATATAAATAAATATAAATATAAATATAAATATAAATATAAATATAAATATAAATATAAATAATATAAATACTGCCTTAACCAAAGCAGTTCATGTCCTAAAGCACAGTTGCAGAAACAAAGGACAGCATCAAATATTTCTGGATATTCCCATCTTCTATGTACAGAAGACCTTATAGCCCACATGTAAACTCTTTCTTTCCACTTCAGTTTTGCCACATTGATCTTCCAGCTCACATTACACAAGGCCAGACCCAATGCTCACCAAGGCCAGGAACCCATCTCTGACAGCATCCAGTAACAAATACTGAGGCAGAGTATATGCTCAAGGCACCTGTACAGTGATCAGGCAAACTGGATCCAAGAGTGATGCATTTATACTTAATATCCTTTGGGCAGTATTTTTCTTCTGTGGGTTCATTCAGCTGCCTTTTTAAGCAAATAACTAGTATCTACAACATCCTGCAATAAGTAGTCCTACAGCTTAGCTACACAATATGAACAGTCAGCTGCTTTTCTTCTGTTGTGTAGAGTTGGATTCTTGCATGCTGAAGTCAGTTTTGGTCCGATCACTATTGTTCTTCACTCAGTTTTATCAGAGTTCATTCTTCATTAATCTAAGGGATTCTTACTGTAATACCATTGATATAATATATAACAATTATAGCAATAACATACAGTGGCAGGGTTATATAGCAATTAACATCACAGAATTTTATTCATTGTCTATTCTCACCTAAAATCAAATCCCCTTGAGGCACACATCAGAATTCCCAATCCTTCCACATCACCCACCAAGTGCACCCAGGTCCTTGAGCGAAAGCAATCCCACAAATGGCTTTGCCTTTGCCTGAGGCAGGAGTAACCCAGACTGTCTTCCCTAGCATATTTTTTATGTGCACTACAGGGACTTTATCCCCTTCTACAGTACGTAAAAGTTCTGATGGGGCAGCGCCAGCTCGACTGGTAGGCACCCTAGTGTTAACTAACCAGGTGGCTTTTGCTAAATACGTATCCCAGTGTTTGAAGGTCCCACCCCCCCATTGCTTTCAATGTAGTCTTTAACAGTCCATTGCATCGTTGATTTTTCTGGAGGCTGGTGCGTGATAGGGGATGTGATACACCCACTCAATGCCATGCTCTCTGGCCCAGGTGTCTATGAGGTTGTTTTGGAAAAGCATCCCGTTGTCTGACTCAGTTCTTTCTGGGGTGCCGTGTCGTCATAAGACTTGGTTTTCGAGGCCCAGGACAGTGTTTCGGGCGGTGGCGTGGGGCACGGGATATGTTTCCAGCCACCCAGTAGTTGTTTCCACCATTGTGAGCACACGGCGCTTGCCTTGGTGGATTTGTGGGAGTGAGATATAGTCAATCTGCCAGGCCTCCCCATACTCATATTTCAGCCATCGCCCTCCATACCACAGGGGCTTTAGCCGCTTGGCTTCTTCAACTGCAGCGCATGTTTCACATTCATGGATAACCTGTGCAATAGTGTCCATGGTCAAAGTCCAGCCCTCAATCATGAGCCCATCTATATGTTGCATCTCTTCCCTGATGACCTGAGGTGTCATGGGCCCACCGAGCCATAAATAATTCACCCTTGTGTTGCCAGTCCAGATCCACCTGAGCCACTTC
>JAVKLA010000057.1:19458053-19469764 GCA_034782735.1 Sagittarius serpentarius | reverse complement strand
GTCCTTGACTGAGTCTAAACACGACTGAGCAACAACTGAAAACATCAGGGTGTTATCAACATTCTTCTCGTACTAAACCCAAAACACAGCGCTGTACCAGCTATTAGGAAGACAATTAACTCTATGCCGGTGGAAATCAGGACAGCTTGTTTTCAGTCTATCTTCTTCCAGCTTTGTTTGATGCCTACCTAATAATTATTAACATCTGTTTTTCTTTTTGGATCATGTTTAGTACGGCTGACTCTGTGTGTGTGCATGTCTGTGTTAGGTCAGGGTTTCATTTCCCTTGTGTACGTTGCTTCTCAGTCATCTGCACTGAATTTTAAATGCCACTTTATTGCTTTTCTTTGTTAGACTGAAGAGCTCTTGTTATTAAATGCGTACTCCCACTGTTAAGTATACACAACTGATCAATTTTCTTCCTGTCTGCTTATTTAGTTAAACGGTGGAGCTCTGTGAGCTTTTCTCTTTAAAATGTTATCTATCCAATCTATTAGTCATTGTCAAGTCTTTCCTTTGACCTCTCTTCAGTTTACAACATCTTTCTTCAATTATAGTCACCAGAACTAAACACAATATTCTCCTGGTGATCACAATAGTGTCAAAATGTATTGAGTGCTTTTACTCAATATGTGCCTGCTTCCATGTCCAAGGATGCCATTAGCTCCTTTGGCCACAGCATCACACTGGGAATTTATGTTTGGCTATCACGATCCTAAAGTCCTCTTTAGAGATACTGTTCCCCAGAACAGAGTCCCCCATCCTGTAACTATAGCATGCACGCTTTTCCCCACTTAAATGAATTATGCACTCCTGAGATAAATACACTAATTTAACATAAATGTGTCATTCAGTGCACAATACTGGGGGAGGGAGAAGGGAAAGGAAGACTGGAATGACACCTAGGATCAACCAGGCAGTGAAATATTAAGTGTGTCTCATGAGGTTGCCCTTGGGCATGGCGATTATTGCAGGGTCATGATTTAATGCACTATTCAACAACCCTGTTATTCACTCTAGCAGCCTTCTGCTTGCGGTTGCACTGTTCGGCAGTGGCACTGCAGAAGAGGATCTGTGGGCACTTCTTACATCATTATGTCCCACTTCCCATAGAATCGAGTTTGGTTGAGGCTCTAGGAGGAACCTGAGCTGGGCAACTGAAACAGATGAAAGGCAGTGAATCTGAAGTTACCGTTTTCTCATCACATTTAATTCTTGAACACAAGTAGTGCTTTGTGCAGGTGCATCTTCTGATATAAGGCATAGCCTTGGATTTCCTGACTGTGGCACATTTGAATGGTAATCAGGCAGTCAGGGGTCAAATCCTGCTCTTGGTATTGTGGCCAAAAAAAAAAAGTGGAAAGAGACAGAATCAAAATAAGAATTTTTAAGTGCTTAATTCTGCCTTAAAATAAGTGATAATCATATAGTGTAGTGATCTATGTATTCCAGATAATATTAAATCAAATATCTGATAGACCTTTGAACATAAAAGAAACAAGACTTGATCAAAATTCTGTCACAGTCAATTAAAAATATTTCAGCAAAGTCACAACTTCAGTAACAGGGACTGATTTTCTGTTTGCTGTAAATATCAGTAGCACTCAGCAATATCAGGTGTCACCACTTAGGGCAGGAACACCAAGTGTAAGCTTAGGATGACAGGCATATTTCACAGGAAATGTAAATGAAACAGATTTCATGGCTAACCTGAAAAGGGTATTGTCTCGCAGGAGGTGTCAATTCCTCAAGATCCACTGTCTCAACACATCGGATTTTCTCAATCTCAATTGACCCCCTTTTTCTTCCTTTTTTCTAAGAGTGAAAAAACACAGCAGACTGTAAACTAACGTTAACACAATATAAAGTATTCTAGTTTGAAAATTTTGTACAATTTTGTATTTCAAGCTGTATAAGCCATAGCTTCAGGTTTGTTAAACTTTAAAAGAAAGGTAGTAAAAAACATCCTTGGTGCCCTACCTGCATCTAATATATTGATCAAATTCATTTTTAAGTCGGTTACAAGAATTACAGGACACAGCCCTACATCTGAGAAAGCATCTGCTGCAACTGAAGGAGTACAGGGCGGAAGGGGGGACAAGCAGGAAAAGAAGAAGGAGGAATTAAGAGGAAAACACCATTAAGTGCAAACCAGAAGCCTAGCTGTGGCCTTCGTAATTTTGTTAAGGTAATGGACCTTAGTCTCACTGAGCTTCCCTGTGGTTTTTTTAATGGGGTATAACTCACAGGAGGAGTCCAAATGTAGGAAAAGGAGAAAAAAATTTAAAATAAGTTGCCTGGGACACATAGTTGCATTCCCAACAGGAGATCTGAGTGAAAAGCCACTCTTTTGTGATACACAGTCACTCCTTAGGAAACAAGGACAGTTTAACATTTTATCTGCTTTGTGCAGCTGAGGGATGAGATTCTGAACTAATTATGTCTTGTACAAGTAACTTCTGAAGCCAGTTATTTACATCAGTTCAGAGGGAAACCTGAACAAGGAAAACATCTCTTTTCAAGACAATGTGTAAACATATGCCAATGTTAATTACTTGCTTAAGTTCGCTTTGGAAGGACACAAACAGATGCTCAATGGTAAGCACAACTGTAAGAGCTGTTCTGAATAAAGATACTCTTAAGCCTGCAGCTAAGTGTTTTCCTGAACTGAAACTAGGATTTGATACCCTATAATTCTACTCAAAACAAAGTACACTTGTTGTTCTAACACATAATGTCTAATCAAGTTTCACAGAAGAAAACCAGAGGAGTAAGATGACACTGGAAAAATCTTAGAACAGTTTACTTAAAAAAAATATTTCTTACTCCTTTGTCACATTCATAGTAAGAAAGATTTGCTTTCATCAGAACAAACCACCTTTTCTTGTAATTAACTGGTGATATTTTTTTTTTCTGTTGTGACTTCTTTAAAAGGAGTTCTTCTAGAATTGTTTTCTTCTCCATTATATTTCCCTACAAGAACATCATAGTTACTTTTGTTACTACTATATAACAAACATGACAACACCAACTACAGAAAGCCTAAAAATATATTGAGTCATCGTCTTCTATATGTTTTATAAAATTTTATAGTAATATATGGTTACAAAGCATGTGTTTAATACTGCTTAAACATACGAGGTTGTTTAGCTTATTCACTCAGTAAAAACAATCATAGTATACAAAAATTAAGCTACAGATATACTGTAGTTCTAAACAAGGCATCTCTGTTACTCCATCGTATGAGGATCTCTCCTTTTAAAGCCATGCACCCTTTCTGGCAAAGAGCACAGTCTGCTTTATGCACAGATGTATTACATCTGCAGCATAACACAAAAGTTATTACAGCAGCAAAGACAATGACAACAAAAAGAAATCCCTTCTATTTACAGACCAGAAAAACATACCTAGTGCTGACAAGTGTGTTCCCTGAACTGGAAATTCCCCATTTCTTTCTTTCAACTGAAACAAACGCATGTTTATGGAACAGTGACACGCAGAAAACATCAAAAAGTAAAAATGCTCTTGCGCCGCATATATATACGTATATACTTATAGCTATGTGTTCTCTCTTAGCCTTGATAATCATACAGTAGAAAATGCCAAGAAGGATGAGATCCATCATATTTCTACAAGTTCTGTGTGCTTTCAGGTTATCTTACCCAAGTGTGAAGAAAGTAGGTCGCATCCTTTGCCCTATGTGTTCTGGCGCTCCAAAGGGAAGTGTTGTTCTAAGCAACCTGCTTTTGTTATGTCCCTGTTCACTACAGAGAGCCCAGCAGAAAGAGAAAATTTGCATGACGCTTATCAAACCCACTTGATCTATCCACTGAAACCTACCCGGACCCAGAAAGTAACAAATATCTAGTAGGAACAGTCTGAAGAGGAAAAGGGGGCCTTTACTAGCCATTACATTACCGTGGGTATCTGGCTACCCTCCCTGTGGACAGCTTGCCTACTTACACCTACCACCAACTCCATTTTGGAGAGATGAGTGTATGTTAGTGTCACTGGTGAGTCAGCTTAAAGGCAATCTTGCCATGACATGCAACATCTCAAGAAGATATGATCTTGGGGTAGGTAAAGGAAAAGCTGGGGCTGAAATCTTTCTTTTGAAATGTCTGCTCTGATTTGGGGGAAAAGAGGGGTATCCACCCCACTTTAGGAAACTTTTCAGGCATTACCAGGTAGGTACTTGCCCTGACTGACTGTAGGAGTAACTAACAGGAAGTTAGGAGTTAGTTCAATGTAGCTTAGAGAAACTGCCTTTGCAATTAAAATATTAGGTTTGATAGAAAATGTAAAAAACTTGTCGTTCCCACAGCGGAGCAGTAAGAACTCCTGCTTTTTGTAACAGCATGTGCTTTCGTTTCCTCACACTGGGAAACATCCAATCTTTAGCTCCAACCCACTGGAGTTCAAGGAGCTCGCAGGGGTACTGGAGGCCAGAAAAAAGGATGGGTAAGATGTAATTTCAGCTGCATTATTTTAAAGCATTATTTGCAGGTCATTTTTCTGGGGTTGTCACTGTGTGATCTTTACTAACTGCTGCTTGAATTAATCTGAGCAATCACCTGAACTGCCAGGACTAATAACATTGCTCATGTGAGACTAGGAATCTAATCCACGTCGGCTCTAACACTGACCACTGAAAGCCCAGAGAATATCAGCTGAAGCCACACGGAGTGACTGCAGTCTACACTTAGTCTGGCTTAGAAAAAAGACCAAGTACTTCCATTACTACTGGTAGAAACATTAACAGAACAACCTCTGGGTTTGACAAAGTTGCCCCATCAGTGCACACCAAGAAATGAGTAGAGACAAAAGGATTTATCACAATATGTCATTTCATTTAAATATTATAACCTTATGTTCTATAAACTGTACCTTGCAACACCTATTTGTTTATAAACAGTATTAAAATGTACAGGAAGATATAGTAAATATATCAAATACATATTATGAAACAAATAGTAAACTCCTACAAGATTTATTAAACATATTTATTAAACAAAATTATAAATATTTATAATAGTTCAGATTTTGTTTTCTTGATAAGGGAAAAAACACATACTCTTCTTTCTAAAGCTGAAAACAATACTTTCTTAAATTTAGGAACTTGATGTCTCTGGATATGTCTCTGCATACTAAATGACATACTGGATCACCTAATATGATCTAACAGCATGCCTTCTGCCTTGTTGTCTGTGGACCTGTGGCAAGCACATGACCTAGTTCTAAGGGTGCAATAGAAGGTTAAAGGTATAGGTTAAGACAAACACTTATAAGACTCGAAAAAGCCTATAAGATTATTATATCCCTTGGTTTCTCTGAAACAGAATACTGTGTATGCAGCCTTTGAGGGAGCAGCTGCTCACATTGCAGCATATATAAGCCACTTCATTGCTGGAGTGCTCTGGCTCAAGTTTAAAAAAAATGTTTTCCAGATTTTGAGTTCTCATTACAATTTGAGATAGAAAACAATTTCAAACTCTCAAAAAAGTCTTCACAGGGAAACTACTTTCTGTCCAGATCCACTGCACAATGCTCTTCTTTTTCCACTTGTGGAAACAACAGCTGAAATAATGCTAAATGAACTGTTCAACTTTTTTTTTTCCCCTTCTTTTTTAAACGAGGATACAGTTCCAGGAATAAAACATATTTGTGTTGCACCGCCTTTTCACTGCCCAGGCTGCCCTTCCTCTGTGAGCAGACTCTTGTGCTAAGTCAGAACGTGCTTGTGTTAACCACGCACTTGTGCTGAAGGGATGATCCTTCCGTGCAGAAAGTGCAGAGGGTGGTCTGTGCTGTGTACAAATTTCTGCCTACCTAGAGAATTGCAAGGTATGGTATCCTCCCTCTTTGCTGGATGGAGCTCAGTTCCTTCGACTGTGAAATCTAATTTCTCCCTGGAAGAAAATTAAAAGCCCTGTGGATTTAGCTATAAACATCTGTTCCGTATGATTTGAAGAGATATGAAGGATCTAGGGATCTTCGATTATTTTTACACCCTTGAAATTTGTGTCTTGTGTTCCAAACAGTTGTGTTTGGACTAAGGATATTTGCATTCTCTTTGCTTTCCATAACACAGTGACAAATATAAAAGGTTTGTTCCCCCAACTGATCTTTAAAGGCTTAGAAATCAACCTGTCTTTCAGAAAGAGGGCTGTTGTGAGTTCGTTTCTCAGAGCCATACTCAGCAAGGAACAAGCAAAAGGGGCCAGGACATCCTGGAGACTAGAGCTACTTTCTCTGCTGTCAGCTGCTGCTTCTGTTTCCTTCTCTGGCAAAGTGGTCTGGATGTGGTGGGCACTGATAAGCATTTTCTAATGGTAGGTTGTAATGCAGCACGCAAGCTGCAGGGTACTCTGACTCCTTCCCTCTCGGTAACTTTAGCCTTCAGAAGAGTGAGCAGCTGGAAAACGAAGAGGGAAAGGGACAGCAGTTGTGACAGAACAAGCCTGGAGAAGAAGCTGACTAAGCTACGGCGGCTGGGGAAACGGCCACGTTGGCAGCATGGCTCCTGCCTCCGAAATGCCGGCAAGGTGGAGGTCCTGACGCCCAGCCAAACAGAAACACGTCCTCCGCCCAGATGAAGCAAGCAAACCTGCTGGGAAGTGCTTGCCGCTATGGCTGGGCTCCATATCCTCAACAACACGACAAGGCAGGGGTAGGCTGGGGGTGGTGGGGGAGGATGTAGAAGGAGCAGGACAGGATGACGGGGTGGGGTGGGTGGGCTGGGAGAGAGCAGGGATAGTGACAGGTCTGGTGGGGAAGGCAGGGCAGCAGGGAGCGGGGTAGGGCTGGGGAGATGGGACAGAAGAACAGGTAGCTACAGGAGTAGCTGCCTGCAGCGGGCAGGGGCTCTGGCAGGGCCTTGGGCAGCCCTGAGCAGAGGCTTGGGCCGCGGGTGGGGAAAGTAGCATGGCGCCGGCAGCAGCGGGCGAGGCAGTCGGCAGGGCTCTGCCAGGCTGTTGGGGTGGGACGTAAGGTCCGGGGCACCTGGGGTGGCGGCAGGCAGGGGCTTGGCGGGGGTGCGAGCAGGGCCGTGGTAGGGCGTCAAGCAGGGGAGGGCGGCCCAGCAGCTGGCTGGGGGCAGCAGGCAGGGGTCTCGTCAGCTGGTGGAGGTGGTGGGGCAGCCGGCACGGACCTGGGCAGCTGGCACGGCCGCCGGTCAGAGGGCAAAGCAGGGACAGCTTGTGGGGCAGCAGGCGGAGGCTCGGGGTGGGGCAGGGAAGAAGGGGCATTGTACGGCCATGTGTGAGGGTGCGGGCGGTCAGTGGGATCACGGGACGGGCAACTAGCAGGGCAGAAAATGGGGTCGAGGTAGGCAGAGAGGTGTCAGGCAACGGCCTCAGGGTGGTGGGCACATGTCAGTCAGGGTAAGCTGTTGCAGACCTAGATTACTCCCATTCTGCTACATGGACCGTCTTTGAGGAAAGATTCCACCATCCCCCTCCACACCCGCCCCAGGGGCATGCCTACGGGTGCGAGGACAGGGCAGCAGGCTTTGTTGGCATTCGCTGTACAAAAGATGGCCAAACACCGCTTCATTTTGTAGAAATACCAGACCTTGTATAGCCATTCTCTTCCGCAGGTTCAGAGAGCGGGCTTTTCCCTTCATTTCAGGTGAACAGTTTCAACTCAGTAAGCTGTTCATTCTGAGCTCTGAAACAACCCAGAATTTGGAAAAATGCAATTGTTTTTTTCCTTTTCCAAATAAAGTAGTTGTAGAGGGTGAGAGCTACTAATCCTAAAACTTCCAAGGTGTGGATAGACATGCAAAAATAATCATCTCTAGTTACTTACAAATTTTATTAGCCTTGCTAGTGAACCATAAAATATTCAAGTTTGAATGTTTTGATAAACTGACCTTTTTCCAATCCACCACACTCGAAATACATTTTAGTTAATTAAACTGGTTGCAAAGCACTACCTTGGTGTTTACAATTTATGATTAAGGTGACTCTAACACAAACAGTGAATAAAAAGCTATCAGAAATGAGACAAGCAATTTATTTTAATATGATAAAAATGTAAACATAAAAAATTCAAACACATCTCCATTAAACCAGGGTATTTAAATATAGTTATTTATGATACATCCTCTTGTTATTCATTTTAGCAAGTCATATTTTAGGCTAAGGGATGGAACTGTTTCCTGATTCTGGTGTAATGGAAACCAGTGAAGGAGAAAACTCAAGTACACATGGAAAATAGTCTTAAGCTTTTCTTTCTTCTAATTTTAAAACTTAATTTAAAATAGTGGTTTAAATTATCCTGCATTTCAGCCCTCACTTTTTCAGTGAAAATGAGCTGTTTGGTATCGTGTATTTTTCCTCATATTACAAGGCATGAGAAATCTTTGCAATATTATACCTATAGTTTTGTATGTTAAGTGGCAGTCTAATTTCACTACATACAGCAAACTTATCGTCCCCGACTAGAAGCTCTCTTGTTCCCTCAAACTTTTTTCTGTGCAATTAAAAATTACTGAGGGTCAGAACTTTTTGAAATAAAATCAAAACTACTTTGGGGGGCCATGCAACAATAATTCATTGTTTATAAAGGGGATATTAGTGGCGTCTAGCCTCAAGTCCATTCAAATACCATCCCTAAAGTGTGTTTAAACATGCATGTCATTTACTCTGGTTTAGGATTAGTCATTTGTTTATAATGTACCAGCTGACTTCTATTTGAATTGGGTTATTATTCCATAGAGTGACAAACTGCACTCCTACTTAGAATCATACAATCGTTCAGGTTGGAAAAGACCTTTAAGATCATCAAGTCCAACCGTTAACCTAGCACTGCCAAGTCCACCACTAAACCATGTCCCTAAGCACCACATCTACACATCTTCTAAATACCTCCAGGGATGGTGACTCAACCACTGCCCTGGGCAGCCTGTTCCAATGCTTGACAACCCTTTCAGTGAAGAAATTTTTCCTAATATCCAAACTAAACCTCCCCTGCTGCAACTTGAGGTCATTTCCTCTTGTCCTATCACTAGTTACTTGGGAGAAGAGACTCACACCCACCTCTCTACAATCTCCTTTCAGGTAGTTGTAGAGAGCGATAAGGTCTCCCCTCAGCCTCCTTTTCTCCAGGCGAAACAAGCCCAGTTCCCCCAGCCGTTCCTCATGAGTCTTGTGCTCTAGACCCTTCAGCAGCTTCGTTGCCCTTCTCTGGGCACAATCCAGCACCTCAATGTCTTTCTTGTAGCAAGGGACCCAAAACTGAACACAGTACTCAAGATGCGGCCTCACCAGTGCTGAGTACAGGGGGATGATCCCTTCCCTAGTCCTGCTGGCCACACTATTTCTGGTACAAGCCCAGGATACTGTTGGCCTTCTTGGCCACCTGGGCACACTGCTGGCTCATATTCAGCCGGCTGTCGACCAACACCCCCGGGTCCTTCTCCACCAGGCAGCTTTCCAGCTGCTCTTCCCCAAGCCTGTAGTTGTTGTGACCCAAGTGCAGGGCATGGCACTGAGCCTTGTTGAACCTCACGCAATTGGCCTCGGCCCATCGATCCAGCCTGTCCAGATCCCTCTGCAGAGCCTTCCTACCCTCGAGCAGATCAACACTCCTGTCCGACTTGGTGTTGTCTGCAGCCTTACTGAGGGTGCACTCTATCCCCTCATCCAGATCGTGGATAAAGATATTAAACAGAACTATTTTTTCATGTTGTGATGCAGTTGACCATAAGTGGACCTATGCTTTGAGTAGGGTGTTGAATTTGATGACCCCCTGAAGGTCTCTTTCAAACTGGACTATGCTGTGTCTGCTTTTGATTGTTGCTAACATAACACAAAGAGTACATCTTGCAGGAATAGCTGAAAACCTGCTTTTTTTGTTTGAATGTCTCATCAACACTGCAGGGAGCTGAGGGCCAGACCTGCCTTACAGACCTTTAGTAAGCAGGGCCATGTCCCTTAAAGGAAGTACTCTAGTAACCTCATATTGTATGAGTGCTACTCTACTGTTTTTGTGACCTGAGCTTGCTCTGAAAGCAGTATGGACTTAATATATGTAAAATCATCCTGATAATGTGTCTTTAGATTGCTGATCACTTACCTAGACAAGTAAAGCTAAAAATATTAATTATATACATTTGTAATAGATGTATCAGGTATGAAATAATATCTTCATATTACTGCCAAGCAATCAAAGTATCAGTCAGGTATGAAATAACCATAAGATTAAAAACGAAAATAATTTTTAAGGTTTTTTCGATCACCTTCAGATCACTTCAAATTTTTTTACACAAACTTAGAAGCTGGTTTTATCATCAATGAGAACTGATTATTTTCACATACGTGCCTGATTTCAGGAGCCAACGATTTAAGCAAACCACAAAGTGCCTTGGCATTGTTCTACCCAGGTTTTAAATAAAGTGTTCGTGACAAACCTATGTACATGTGTAGCCACCAGCATTGGCTCTGTGCCAAAGAGCAAGCCTGAAACGGCACACCAGCAATAGTAGCATCATGCTGACTGGGGACTGTCTGTACAAATTGAAGATGATAACTATATGAAAAAAGGTCTGTGGGCCCTGCGGGGATGTGTTTGAGGGTGCTAAGAGAGCTTGCTGATGTCATTGCAAAGCCACACTATCATTTTTTAAAAGTCATAGAAACCAGAGGAAGGTCCTGGACAACAGGAAGAGGACAAGTATTATTCCCATCTGTGAAAAGATAGAACCAGGAAACTGCAGACTGGTGAGCACACCCTGGGAACGGTATTGTAACATGTCCTCATGGAAACTCTTTGCTTATATGTGAAAGGCAAGAAGATGGTTGGGACAAGCCAAGTCAGATTTACCAAGAGTAAACAATGCATAACCAACTTCATTGCCTCCTGAGATGGAACAACGTGCTTAGTGGGTGCAGGGAGAGCTGTGGGTGTCAAACCTTGATATTTCACAAGGTGTTTGACACAGCCCACCCTGACAGCCTTGTTGACAAATTGGTAAGATATGGACTGGGCAGATGTGCCATAAATTAGGTAGGAAACTGGCTAAATAGAGCTGAAAGGGTGATGGTTAATGCCTCAAAGTTGAACTAAGTGAGCTGGTCACATGTGGAGTTCATAGAGGTTGATGCAGGGTCTTAGAGTACTCATGTAACTATGCATGTGACAGTCCAGGTGATGAGACTGAATGTGCTCTCACTGAGCTTGTGGAGTACACCAAACCAGGAGGAGTGGTAGGTACACAGGAAGGGAGAAGCACCGCACAGAGATGTCATTAGACCACAGGGCCATCAAGAACTGTAAAGAGCTGGATGTGGGTTGGAATAAGCCCAAGCAGCCCTACAGCCTGGGGGCTGGCTGGCAGTGACACAGCTATGTGGTCAGGGCCCTGGGGTTCCTGGTGGGCAGCAATGCACATGACCCAGCAGTGGGCCCTGGCAGTAAAGAGCCTACAGGATGCTGGACTGCATCAACAAGAGTATAGCCAGCAGACCAAGGTATGTGATTTTTTTGCTGCTCTATGCAGGTATGGTATACCCTGCGCAGTTGTGGTTTCCACATTTATTGGAATACTGAATAACTGGGAGAGGGCCATTAGGCTGGTTAGTGTGTTGAAGAACTTGATGTACAAAGAAGGACTGAAGGAGTTGGGTTTGCGGAGAGGAGAGGAGAGGAGAGGAGAGGAGAGGAGAGGAGAGGAGAGGAGAGGAGAGGAGAGGAGAGGAGAGGAGAGG
>JAVKLA010000057.1:19440476-19457953 GCA_034782735.1 Sagittarius serpentarius | reverse complement strand
GAGAGGAGAGGAGAGGAGAGGAGAGGAGAGGAGGGGGAACTACTTACATTCTTCAAATGTTAAATTAATTAAATATCAATTATTAAAAGGTATTTCTAGAGAAGATGGAGGCACCCTCCACAAAGATACACAACAACAGGGCAAGAGGCAACAGACACATTTTTGTTGGGAAATTCTGTCTCGATATAAGGAAAAAAATACATCACTGTGAGAAGAGTTAATATTGAAATAAGTTGCCCAGCGTCATGGTCGAATCTCCCTTGCTGGAAACAGTCGAGACTCAGCCTGGCATATGCAGGACCATCCTTTCCCACAGGAATTTGGGCAGGAGGCTCTCTGGAGGTCCCTTTCAGCCCGGGGAGTACCCTGTGGTTTTGAACTCTCACCAGTCTGTCTTTCTCAGGAAAGCCAGCAGATGGCACGGTTCATCAGCAGTAAAAATCTGCAAGCAGCAGTAAGGTGTGTTTCACACTGGGAGTAAATACTAAAACAAAATGTTGATTTAGGGAAAAAAGCTCAGTAAGAACCACTTCTACTTCAGAGAGGGGTATTCAGCATAGTTTTTTAAAAAAAGAAAGTTTATTTTGTGGTCAGTTTTGTATTAAGGGTGTATTATGTGTGCCCAAGCCAGGTAACACTACAGTATCCTGGTAGGCCTCCCTGGCATAGGGTTAGCCCCGTAGGTTAATGGTGAACTTCCCTGGCTCTCCCTTTCTGACAGGAAGGCCATATGACCTGTTAAGGAGTACCTTACGGGTGCGCAGTCTCACGACCTCATGTCCGCATACGAGCTTGAGTGAATGAAAGACATGGGCCCTCCAACACGGCAGAGACATTGCAGGTTCGGCCTCAGAAAGGTGCATCACCAGTCATCAACAGGACGAGGACATGGGACTCAAAGGAGAGAAAGCATTTGGGACCTTGCTGCTTACCAGTTTAGCCTGTATCTCATTCCTGGTCAGTGTCTGAGGAGTCCTTGGGAAACAGAGAGGCAGGGAGCAAGGCTGCAGTCTGAGTGATTGTCTTTATGGAACATAAAAGGATGTCAGAGATGATTAGGGTCCGTCTAATTTTATTGTTGATTTATTATGCTGTTGCTGTTACTGTACTCTGATACAAGCCATGAATACATCAAAACAAATGTAACAAGATAAACTATTTCTGTTGATGCAAAAGAGTTGTGGTTAAGTAATATTTGCCTTGGTAAACAGATATGGATGAGAAAGTGAGTAATTACAGTGTACCACATTCAGGTACATCCGGCACGAGTGAATGGTGCAGCTGGAAGGTGTTCCCTACCTCTTGTCACAGATGTGTAATATAAATGTCTTTTATAAGGTGATGACTACTTGCACCTGAAGGCTTTGTGACTACTGTCAGTTTAGAAATTCTAGCCGAGTGCTTGGAGTAAAAGCTTATTTGTCTTTTTAGTACTGGAATTTTGGAGTAAAAGCTTATTTGTCTTTTTAGTACTGGAATTTATAGTATTGAAATGCCATTGCTCCTAATTACAGGACAAAGACACAGGTCCAAACTGAGCAGTTTGAAGGTGCTTAAAAGGATGAAGCAGTAATATATTTGTATGAATGTTTGAGGGGGACAAACTGAGCTGTCAGAAGTGGCATTTGACTGATTGATGGTGGTAGTGGGGTGAATTTGATGAAATTTGTTTAAAATAAATTCAGAAACAACATTCAAAGGACTTAGTGGTAGCCCTGGAAGCCCACCCTCATAACACAGTGGTCAGAGTATTCGTTTTGAAGAGTGGGAGGAAAAAAAGCACCCTTCCTTAACTCATTTTTTCGCCAGGTTTGGGAGCGGAATTTGAAACATGGTCCTTTGTTTCCTGTGGAGCTTGTTTTGCCGTAGGCTGTGGGGGATTCAGGATGGCTTCTTCTGGCCTTTGAAATGGCTCCTCTGAAATATGTACTAGATTAAGAGCTGAAACCAAAAACTCTCCAAAGAATTCGTTAATCACCATCACAGTGTCAGTCTGCTTCTCTGTGGCCAATAGTTGTCTGGGTACTGGAACTGGTGGAAAAGGACGAATGTAATGGGTCTCCACCTTTGCTTAGAGTAGGAGGCAAAGCTTTAGTTCAAACTTCTACTCACAGTGAAGCACAGGAATGAACTGCACTCTTCTGCAAAGGTGCCAAGACTGTGCTATGGAGGACGTTAGAGGGATTTTGGGGCTGTTTCTCTGTCCTTACGAGTTTAGCCTTGTATATTATTAAAAATGCCCACAGTGACTAGCTTCAAATGATTGGGCGTTTTTTCATTTTCAAATGATTGGGTGTTCTCTGCTCTCAGCAAACCCAACTCCTTCAGTCCTTCTTTGTTCTGCATTAACAGAAATGAGTTTTTGTTTTGATTTAGCCACAAACCCAGTGATCTTGCGTCTTGGAAACACTGTTAACTGCATTAATGTGCTGCTTCTCAGCAAGGCTAATGAGCCCACAAACAGTGTGGTTCTGATGTAATTACATTGCTGCTTGTTCTGGAGCGCATTTATTGTGTGATAGTTTGAGGGTCTCTGTGCCATACTCCGCTGCACAGTGTAAGGGTGCCTTCAGTCATCTTAATGTCTTCCTTATGTCTCGCTCACGCTTTCACTCTTGAAAAAAAAATTACTGCCCCCGTTCCTCTTAATGTTTAATGCTTACTGAATTTAGCAGACAAGGTGGGGCTTCAGAATTGAGTCAGTTAAATGAGTGGTGGAAATTTACAGCAGCAGTGGTTGTCTAGTGGCCAGAAATGAAGGCCAAGCGGAGAAGGACAGAACATTTCAGTCTAGCTTCATCAGGCGGGTAGAGTCTGTCGGGTCACTTACAATCATGTGCTGAAGTAGGGAGCTCTTTGCCCTGGGAGTGTTGGAATTTTGGGAGGTTTGTTTGTCATCAGCCTGATAATGTCAGAGCTCTGACATCAAGATCTAGCCATAGCAAAGGGTCGTGCAGAGCAACATATGGTTATTTTCAATCTAAATTCCCTTTAATGTAAAAATTGTGCCATCGAATAAGGCCCAGAGTGAAGACAGAAAAGGGGGAGGAAAGGAAATAGGATACACCCTCAGAAATGTGATGCAGTGCACAGGAAACACACTCACTGGATACATACACGCTCCCTGTGGTATATGTGTCCATGCTTCCACCCTTGTGTAAGAATGGCAGTGCATGGGTGCAACAGCAGCACTTTCTAGAGGAAGCAAAAACTCGACCTGTCCTTTCACTTACCTGTGTGTTTTTGATCTTTAGAATGTGTGAAATGACAAAATAATTGAAAGGGCTTGGATGTGCTCCCTGTTTGCTGAATTGAACCCTTGGATCTGAGTTTAGTGCGGTCAGGGTACTGGTATCATCTATATAAATGAGGGAATGCTGACTTCTGAGTAAAAATGCCCAAAGAGCTCAGAGTTGGGCGCAGGGTTCCTCAGTGCTAAGCAGTGTATAACCATAGAGGTAGGCAGATATAGAGCTCTTACTCCTAAAACCACAAGCAAGGAACTCCATTATTGTTCCATTTTTGCTCTGCAAAATGCACTGTCTTGTTCCTAGAGCAATACTGCTGTTTTCGCTCTGTTCCTCTGTGAAACACCCTTTGAAGAGTTTAAAAGCTTAGATTTCACTTTACGGTGTTCACGTTTTTCCAGACCTTCTGTGCATGGTAACAGTCAAATTTTATCATTCTTGTTGACTCTCTCTGGACTACGTCAATGTCCTTTCTCTAAAAGGCTGCCAAGTATTTCACAGAGGATTATAAATGTTTTTAAAGAACTAGATTTAATTCTGCCTTGTTTATTTGTAGCCATTTGTTCGTGTTGATGGTTTCATAAGTCTTCCTCACACTCAGGCCCTCACTATGTGTTTGTGTAATATATGGGGTTCAACTTTCATGACCTGTGCAGCAAATTTAGGAAGCAATTCTGCAGTTAGGCTCAAACTCTAAATGAGGTTCATTAGGTACAAACCCATATAAAGCTGAGACAAGAAAATGTGCTGAATCTCATGCAAATGAAAACTACATAGTGCTGCACATTGTTGTGGATGAGATTTGAAAGAAAGTGCAACATCCCACTAGCTGGCTTATTTGAACTTGAATTGTGTTTGTGAGTTGAGACTGAGTTGCATAATGGCTTTGTCAAATCAAAATGTTTGCATTTATAAACTCATCCTCTGAAAGGACTCCTGACATATTCTGTGTTGCAGATGCTCCAACCAAAATGCTGAAATACATGGAGTTAGCACTTATGATAATAACGACCTTTATGACCTATTCTGAGTCAAATCTCAGCCTTGATGACTCAGAGCAGTGAAACTGTGAACAGAGCAAGGGGCCAATCACTAATATATCAGGCCATGCATTCTGTGTATCTGAGAGAACATTTTTTATTCACATATGTCTCTCTATGTGAAGAGCTACAGTAAGGCTAAATGTTAAATCTCAAGATTCAGAGAGAATAGCAAGGAAAAAATCTAGAAAGGATTGCTTGGGTTTATTTTTAACTAGCAGAAACTATAGTGGACTCTTGCAATCTCTTCTCATTGTAAGAATAACTTATTGATGAGCGTTCAAATTGTAATTCTCACAGAACAAAAACAGTAGCTGTCTGATACCTCTGTATCTGAAGTTTACAGATTTCACTTAAAAGGAAATTTTTCACTTAGGTGATGAAAACAAGAGTCTATGGAGAGAGAAGCCTTTGTTATTGACTAATCTAAACAATTCCTGATGCATATGCCTCCCGAGAACATGTATAGCATCGGTCGAGGGAGGGAATAGCCTTGGTTGTAGCTACTAAGGTCTTTGATAATATTTCCTAGAATCTGAAAACTTCCATATCTTTCAGGAAACGGTGGTTTCAACTGGGAATTGTCTTAGCGTATCAGGCTTCCAATTTAGGCCTGGGGACTTCAAGGAAGGTGCCGAGTGCAAGGCCAGGAGCTGGATTCCCACTCTTCTCCCGTACCTATCCCATCTCCAAAGATCTGAATTCTGGTTTAAATTTGTCTTTGTAAAAGTGCTCGTTCTGGAGGCAACATCTGCCTGAGACCTTGGCAGCATGTATGCGAAATATACTTGCATTCAAAATCCAGATCAAGGCATTGAATTTCAGCTGGCTAGGAATGCTGGGCTGGTTCGCAGCCTCCCGCCTCCTGAAGGAATGCTGTGCCCAAACGGTTTGCAGGTTTACGCAGCAGAGAAGTAGCTCTGTGTTGGAAGAACTGCAGCCGAGTGTGCAGAGGCTGATGTGCCTCCAAAGCACATAGCTGTGCAATACTAGCTAGAGCCTTGCATGCTGAAGTAGCTCCCTGCCAGTCACAGACAGTGGGCACACTGCTAGGAAAAGACTGCTTGCCTCTTTCTGTTTGGACTCCAGTTACCAAGTAGCTGGCTTCTGGTTAACTAGAGGAAACTCAAACCTTGGGAGAACAGAAACAAGTCTGGCCAAAACAACTGGATGAAGGTCATGAGCGTTCAGAAGAAAACCACAGTTTCTAGCAGCACGCCTTTTTCTGCATGAGCGTCGTTTACAAAAAGGAAATTGAGGTAAAGGAGAAAATGATCTCTGCAAAGTCACTCAGATTGCCTTCTCCTTGGCGGCGGCTGTGTGTTAGTGGCTCACCTTCCTCTGAACTGATTTGACTCACTAGCACAGCAGAAGCGTCTTTATTTTTTGCCAGGTTGTATCTGTGCATTGCGTAAGTTACACTGGCTCATGGAGAGCAACATAAAAGCTGGCACAACCGAAGCAACAGGGAGGGTGCGGCTGGCAAGTGTGAGCTCTTGACGGCTGCTCACCACGTGTCGTGAAGCTGCTTCCACCACAGTGCTGGTGGCAGAGCATGGCGAGGAAGAGCAGGTGTTCTCAAACTTCACCGATATGTTTGATCTGTTTATTCCATCTGGGAGCGGACAGAGCCAATGGCCTCCCTCTTAATTTTGTAATTTTTTGCTTTACTGGGGGCATGTGTGTGTTTATAGAGAGAAAAGCACCTCTCTTGTGAGTTGCATTCACATCTTTTAGACATGGGGAAATCGATTTTTTTAGGGAGAAATGATGGACAAACTGAGGGAAAGCACCCTGTGTCCTGCCTAGTCAAATGCAGACGGGAGCGTTGCAGGTATCGAGCCTTATGCTCATGAGTCAGTCCATGAAGACAGGAAATCAAGCCATTAACAAATTACTAATTTAATGCAGCTTTTTTCCTCCTAGATGTGCTGAGTCATCAGGGTTCGCATTGTCAAACCTGTCTTTCAAACCACAAATACTTTTTTTGGTTTGCTTTTCAATGCAAGTGAATTTTTATTGATTCCAGAGCAGAAGGGCTACCAGAAAACAGCCAGTATTGTGAAATTCACATTACTATGGCAAATGCAGCTGATGCTGAGAGGGAGCAGATGTACCGGGCCAAGGCGTGGGGAGCAGTTCTGGAGAGCCAGGAGCCTGGCTGAAGCCAGTCGAGCTCTCAGGAGGGTGCTCTGTAGTGTGTTTTCTTTGGAGACAAGAAGTTCTTGCCCTTTCTCATCTCCTGGCTGATCTTTCCTATTCCTGCAACCCTCTCAGTTGTACTAACACAACTGTTCGTGGTCTTTGCCATAAACTTATTTCTATGCGCTAAAAAAAAGCGCATTTTCATGATGAGGACTGGGAATTGTGATGCAGGCTTAGGAATAAGGAACTGAGAAGGGAGGAGATGGGAATGAGATGAGACCATCGTATGTCAGGATTGCCGCTAAGGAAAGCAAATAATGCAACTACACCCACCAAACATTTACAGAGAGAAAAAACACTTTTGGAGGGAAATGAAACGCAACTTTCTAGCCAGCTGCTGCCTGCTTGCCTGCCTCTTCCCTGTTCCTTAAAGGAAGCATAGGGACTGAAGGGCTGGGGAAGTCAGGCACTGAGATGCTCGGCCGATAGAAAACCATCTCTGCTGGGTGCCAGTCAACTTCATTGCCCTGGCTCAATTGCTGACTCAACTCACTCTTCTCAGTGAAGAGTTTGATTATTTTGAATCAGCAATTTTGTTCAAATATTCACCTGAAAGCATTTATTCTAGCATGTCTTTTTAAATTGAGCTTCATGTTCACCTCTCTCCTGCTCAAAACCCCGTCTTGAGGCGGTGGGGCCTCCCTGATGTTACACGTCAGAGTAGTCGCTCTAATCCTGCTGCCTCCTGCTCTTTGCCTCCACCTCCCAGCCACGTTTTCTAAAAGGAAACACTGTCAAAGGAGCATTAGTGATAGACACATTGATTGGATTCTCCTGTGTGAAAATAAATCTAACAGAGTAGCCTTGCTTCGTTTGTACCCTGAGCCTTGTGTTGTTTCAGTGCAGCGGCATGTGTCTGGAGGAGGACGGTTGTGGGGGCAGCGACCTCTAGTTAGAAATATTGCAGTGTGCCTTCATCCCTAGCCTTGGGACAACACATTTTTTTGTTGGTCTTTTCCCCCTCTTTCCATTCCTCTGAGGACAATCTGGTTTCAAGTTATGTTAAAAGACTTAGGGTTTCTTGTTTTCTTGACGCTGCCCAAAACAAATATGTTCCATTGGCAAAACCACCACTTTTCATTCTTTAGTTACTGCTAAAGTGGTTTTTTTCCTCCTTCTCCACCTTTTTTAATCTGGCAGAAACTCCTACACAGAAAATTATGATCTCATTAAATCTACAAATGTTATTGTGGGCAGAAGCACTCTGAGTTGCCAGGACACTGTTATCCTATGTGTGTGTCTGATTTGGCTATTATGAAACAGAATTTGTGTGTAAAACTTTCTTCAACTGTTTCATGAATGGTAGTCTCCCTTTGGTGATTAAACTCTCATTCATTGCAGTAAATTCTATGATTAAAATGAAGCACTGTTTCAGGATGAAGCATTGCCTCTATCTGATGAAGTTTATATGGCACTTGCCTTAAAGTTGCAAGATGCTTCACATGTCCTTCGCTAACAAGAGTAAGTGGTGATTAATGCATCTGTACATTGTTCTAGATGTGCATTGCATTTTAAATTGCCTGAGCACAGCCAGCAGTAACCCTGCTGCGGAGTTAATAACTGTGAAGGAGCAGTGGTACTTGGATGTCTTCCTCCTCAGAAAAAGTTTTGAGGGTCTCTGCAAAGCAGCGGTAATATTTGCCTCTTGCTGTTGGTTCTCTTCTCCACTGTTTTATCTTGGCAGCATTTCATTTCAGCAAGAGATCCAGAGTCACCTGTACAGAGGCATGAGAATTCTGTTTTTCTGGGCTTCTGGTAGCATTCACACTTGGATGAGCAGCCGCTCTGCCAGCGGCAGGTTTCTGACACTCGCCTCAAAGGGGTGATCCAAGGGTAACTGCATTACCTGTTCCCATAGCTCAGATGCCTGACAGCTCTTTTTTTTGAATTTATGCACATTATCTCTAGACTGATAGAAAAAATTAAGCTACGTCTTTTAAAGAAAAAGCTGTGTAAAGGTGCTGTAACGAAGTCTAAAGCAGCTTTAACTTTTCTGGACCTTTTCATAATATAACAGAATGAAAAGGTGAAACATTATCTGTACAAAAGTACTCGGCACAGATTTATCCATACAGATTTTCTCTTGTAGATCTCTGTTCAAGGGCCTGATACAACATCATTTTTGTAGTGGTGTAACACTGCTGCCTTTTTTTTACTGCGAAGTTTCAGTGGCATAAAACTAAGTGTGGTAATAGTAAATTAATCCTTCTTTTTAAAAGAATATCTCTCCTTGTGCCTTTGGGGAAATAATAAAATGCAGGTTTTCATTGACAACTGATGATTAAACTGTTCAAACATCACGGGAAGCATATATTAACTAAATGTCTCAGTAAATTTAAGGGCAAATAAGTTTTTTTTACAGAGTGGACAAGACAAGGCATCCAAAGTTCAGTGAATGAAGAGGTGGAAAATCAGTGGAGAAATGCTGCTGTTAGATTACTAGGATGGCATTGAATAAAGATGCAATATTACAGATTGCAATTCACATTGAAAAATCATTGTTTTAACTGAGAAATGATAACCAGTTTTTTGTTTTGAAACACTGCTTGTAGGTCTTACTATATAATTCCAGAAGTTCAAGGTAAAGGGCTGGGGTGTCCTGAAAACAGTAGAAGGATTAGATGGAAATTACCAAATTTTGTGTAAAATACTAAATATCCTGCACAGATTGCATTTTGCTTGATGCATGGTGTACTACAGACACCATAAACCACAAAAATCTAACTTTAGAGAGCTAAAAATATTAGCAATACCCCTGTAATTGAGTTATACATTGAAGTAACTTGTTATATATCCAGGATGAATGTTAGAAATAATTCAGGTTGAAGCTCTTTGATGAAAAGGGGAGAGGGTTTTACTATAACCTCATACATGAGTTGAGTAAGAATATTAATGTGGGTATAATTCTGGAGATGGATTAGCTGTCCTTAAAATTTGATTTTCAGCAACTTTTTTATGCAAAAGCTGAAACAAAGTCATAACTGTATAAAATACTGCCTCACTGTAGCACGTAAAGAAATCCATGGCTGCAAAATAATACAGATGTTTTTGTTGAGGTTGTGATAATTTGCGCAGATACCCTGCAAAAACTGCTTCTTAATATTTTGAAAAAGCTTTTCTTCATCTTCATAAATATAAAAAAAAAGTGTTCTGGACCAAATTCACCCATGGCATAAGTGAGCATATCACTGTTCTTCTCTGTGAGATGTATCTGTGAATTTAGGCTCGTGATACTGAGACATGTCCCTAATTTACATGTCATTTCCTTATTCCTGCCTTCCATCTCCTGGGATTTTATTTCCTCATCCAAAACAACCGCAGATTCCCATCACTTTCAGTGGAGTCAGAGTGGAGCAGAATGGCTGCAACATTTTCTTAATTTACTCACTTAAAGACACTTGCAACTTATTAAAAAAAAAAAACAAACACAAACAAAAAAGAAAATCTGCTTTCTGCAGATGTGATGGGCCTGGATGGCTGGGGTGCAGTGGGAGAGAGATGGGTTAATGTGAGTACGTAGACAGACTGAGGAGATGAAGGAGGGGGCCTGGGAGGGGGCATGGGAAGGCCCACGAAATAGGTATGCAGATGAGACGAGAGGTGACAGCAGAGGTCGGCTAAAATACCCACCTGCCTGATTTTGATATGATAGATGGAGCTTCCCGCATGCGGAGAGTAGGGGACTGTTACTTGCTCCTTCCCTTTTGTGGTGACTATTGACGTTGAACTGTTTAGTTACATACTGAAGCTAGGAGGGTTCCTGGAAAAATAAACGGACACAGTAGGCAATGTCTGAAAATACATATATATTTATTAGAGCAGCATGATTTCTGGAGGCCTGGCTTGTGGTTTATAAATGCTTAGGATGGGTTGTACTGAGGCTTTCACTTGGAGTAGGGGGGGGGCAGAGGCTTTTTGATCATCGCTGCCTGTGTCAGCCCCTGCATGGGAGTTCATACTCGGTTTAACTGGCTGTTTATTCTAGGTGCCCACATACGCCGCTTTATATTTGATTTCTGACCCGCTCCTCTCCCATGTAATCGCACTCCTGGCCTTTCTCCATTCTTGGTTTTATCGTCCCAGATATGTAACTGGTTCGACCTATGTTTTGCTCAAACTACAACTTCTTTTTGTGAAGCTGAGCCAGAGGGGAGATAGCACAGCACCATTTTGTAGCTTCAGACCTTGGGGCTCATCTGAGGTGAGTAAAAGCAGGTGGAGAAATGTGTGAACCTACGCCCAGCTGGCAGCTGAAACCAACTGAAGCCCAGAGATGCTTGGCCAGTGGAAGGTATTCCTTCTTGCCTCAGCAGGTACAGTCCAGCTAACCAGGGAGTTCGGCAGCTGGTTCGCCCAGGCTTAATTTGCAGTTTTTTGAGAGCCTCAGAGTGGGCATTATGTGCCGGTAGGAACAGCCAGACCTGCACACTCCTCTGCAGATGTCTTGGCAGTGCTTTCCTCGGTATGTCGTTGCAGAAGAATTGACTGTGGCTTGTGCTGTGCTGCTCCTCCTCCGGCTTTCCTCATTGAGGACAGTCTTAGCAAAATGTGGGGGTTTTTTGTGTTACCACTGTAACAAGACCTGTGCTGTGCAGGTTTAAGGTCCTAACTTATTTCTTCTGCTCTTTCTCCTGTCCTGGAAATGAAACAACAACAAAAAAAGAGGTTAAGTTCAAAGGTGTGAGAATGAAGAAGGCAGAATAGGTGGCAAGGCTTAATAAAAAGAAAAGAAATGAGAATAGGAGAGGGATGAAGAGAAGAAAAGTAAAAAGTGAAAATTTTCACATCAGGTATGGAAACCACACAAATTGGCTTCAGCTGTTTGCTGCAGTGGAATAAACAGTTTCTGTTACACCCCTGCCTATTCTATTAGAGTGTGTATTTTTATTTTTACTGTAAAGTATTTGGGCTTGTGATTATTTTGAATGTAGCTAGCACTTGTTGAGGTAATCTGTATCCTCTGTTCTTCAAGGTAACTTAACCGTCAGAGGTTTTATGGCTTATGAAAATTTCTGCGCACATGCGACTAAAGTGAAGCCAAGCTATTTACAGGTAAGGAAATCCTGACAGAAAGGAGTATGTGATATTTAAGAGGCTCCATCTGCTTTCTTATGTGAATTGATGAAGACTCTGCAGCCTAAAAATATTGCATGTCTTTGTTACCGCATCTCTCTGGTATGTTGCAACCACCTGTAGAAGTCAGCCAAAGTATTGTACTCTGCCCTCACCAAAGTAGCATGTTTACATTCCAGATGAATTCTCAACGTGCCATACTTTACTGAGAAACTTTAGATGTGAGCTGCTTAAATGTCCAGCAGCAGTGAATTGCCATGCTTTCTTGATCTGCTAACGCTGATTAACATTTTAGTGGTATTTTTCCATGCACCACTTCAACACAGAAAAATCAACAAATAATAGATATGAAGTGATTGTGTACCTAACTCACCTTCAAATCAGGGGAAAGCCTCAGCCATATCAGTTTGTCCCATAAAATGCAATTCTAGTATTTATTTTTCTCCAACCGTCCTTCCTCTAACGTGGTATCTCCTGTTGGAGGAGTGTAGGATGTTTACGATGCCTTTAACACCGTGAGTTTTCTGTCTATGTCACCACACTGTACTTTGTCTTTTAGTATTTTGCTGTGGGTCTCTCTTATGCTGCAAAATGTTTTGTGGCATTGCTTTGCTCCTGTGGTCCTGTGTTCTAAAATTCAGTGGCTGACTTCTGGTTTTTGTTTGTCATCTGTTAGCCTTTTCTTTTTTACTGGATGAGACAGACAGGTCTTCAGGCAGAGATCTCTTACTCAGAGAAACCAACCCATGGCCTGCAAATCTGAATCAATTTGAGCAGATCAGAGAAACTGGTAAGGCCTTGCTATCATGAAACAAAAACGAAGCAATGCCAAAACCCTGCAAGAATGGCGTAATCCCATCCATCACTTCAGGAGCGATGCTGGGGGCAAAGATAAATTCTTTAGAACACTGGGGCAGCTGGTAGGTATATGCAAGTGATTTGTGTGCTGTAGAGCTTTATTTATCCTACATCTGTAGACAAGTTTAAACATAACTCTTTTCTCAGCTTCCTTGTACTTTAAGACTAAAGATTCTCTGGATTTTATAAATAAATTTTGAGCGTTGCAGTTATGTGGTGAAAGTTCCATCTTGTCATTTCTAATTAGCAAGATATATTTCTTGCAATGCCTCATTTTACTACAATCATTCCTTCATGTGATACACTATAAATCATATTTATGATATGGTTCTCCACTCAGAATGAAAAACAGTCTTATGTATACATGTTGTCAGGGGAAGAATATCATCAATGTTTCTTTGCACGAGGCTTGTCTATACAACTCTGACTTGCATGAATAGTTTGAATCCACTCTGACTGCTTGTCTGAAAGGGGTTAGTTAACATTAGATTGCAGATTCTTAAAAAAATAATATTTAAAAAAGGAGAGCAGTATTTCTTTGAAACAACTCATCCCGTTGAGGGGTCCAGTCTCGCTGATAAAGGGTCCTGTTAATATCGCTTTTTATGGGATGGGCTTAACAGTTCGGGGGAAGAGTAGTGGGAACAACCAAGTCAAGGTAGGTGGTGTGAAAAAGGCTTTACGCTGCTCTTGTTCTTATAAAACTCACTCTCCACCCTGAAGTTTCAATCCTAGGACGTCTGTGCCATAGGGACCGAGTGTCAGAACAGGTCCGCAAAGCTGGGTGTTTGCCTGCTCTTCCTGTCCCGGTGCGGTTAGTTCCTCTGGCACGGCGGAGCACACTCCTGGTTGCAGGGTACCAGGGAAGTGTAGTAAGAAGACTGTAAAAAGAGGCCTGGTTCTGCGTGACATTATCCTCTATGTTGTCACTTAAACCCAAGCAAAAGGGGACAGGATGACAGCCTCTCAGTCCTTTTGCACCTGTGAGAACTTATGGCACAGACTGTCAGGAAGCCCAGAGGAAGGGAACCAGAACAACAAAGGCTCTGGTCTACTGGCATAGCTGCATAAAGAGAAGCGTTACAATTCATCTGCTTTAAGAATTACTGCCCTTAATCCCTTCAACCTCACATGCGCATTTTTCCTCTCTGGTAAGCAAGGTATTCCTGCAGCTTGTAAAGATAAAACTGATGACTATAGTTTTTACACTAACCAAAAATCCAGATGTGTTTGACTTTATAATTTTGGTATAAATATTAGGGCAGTACTCTACCCCTTACAGAAACACAGAATGACAGAAAGGTTAAGGCTGGAAGGCACCTCGGGAGATGCTTTAGACCAAAGCCGCTGCTCGAAGCAGGGTCACACAAACCAGGCTGCTGGGGTTGCGTCCCGTTGAGTTTTGAACAGCTCCAATGACAGAGTCCTGCTCCGGTGCGCTATCACCTTTACAGTAAACCAGTGTATTTTCTTATGTTTAAACAAAATTTCTTGCATTTCAGTTTGTGCTGGTTGCCTCTTGTCCTGTCAGTGGATACCACTGAAGAGAGTCTGGCTCTTTTTTACGTGCTCTCATCAGGCATTTGTACACATTGATACGATCCCTCCTGAGCCTTCTCTTCTCCTGGCCTGATGATCCCAGCTCTCTCAGCCTTTTCTCCTACGTCAGATACTCCAATCCCTTAATCATCTTTGTCACCTTCTGCTGGACTCACTCCGGTATGTCTGTGTCTCTCTAGTACTGGGGAGCCCAGAAGTGGACCCAGCACTCCAGACGTGTCTCACCAGTGCTGAGTGGAGGGGAAGGATCACCTCCCTCAGCCTGTGGACGATGCTCTTCTTAACGCAGCCCAGGATACCACTGCCTTTTCTTGCCACGAGGGCACATCGCTGGCTCTTTGCCTGCTTGCTGTCCACCAGGACCCCCAGGTCTTTCTGTGCAAAGCTGCTTTTTAGCAGGTCGGTCCCCAGCACGTACTGGTACCCGGGGTTATTCCTCCCCAGGTGCAGGACTTTGCACTTCCCCTTGTTGAACTTCATGAGGTTCCTGTCGGCCCATTTCTCCTGCCTGTTGATGTCCCTCTGGATGGCGGCACAACCTTCTGGTGTGAAATGCTCCTTCATATTTCTTTACATGGTTTTGCCTTCCTTGAAAAGTATAAAGGCTGTTTATAGCCAATGTAAAGATTCATATTAGTGTCCAGATTAGAAGATTTGTCATGTATTTAAGATGTATAAAGTAAATATATTTCAGAAGTATAAGTTCCCTTTCACTGAGCCTCAGGAGAGATTTTCTTTCTTAACACATAGGTGTAGCTCATAGTACTGGAAGTTGCATGCATCAGGACCACGACCTTATTTGTTTCTTGTTAAAAATAGAAAAAAAACCCACATTTTTTTTCTGAATGTCTGGTCAAATAGGAACTCGTCTTGGAAAAATTTCTATGGAGTACTAGTGTATTATGAAATGGAAAAATTTAAATAATGGCAAAAAATTAGTAATTTTTAGGTTCACCTGCTTATGTAATTTCCTATCCTAGTAATTTTCTTGTAGCAAAGTCTGCCTTCTGTCACAAGAATGAAAGCACCATGAAAAGTGCTTTTGTTCCATGTTTTAGTTCCTGTTTCTGAGCAATTAAAACAAACACGTCAATCTTTCCTGTCCTTGGGGTGAGAGGTTTGAACGTGTATGAGTCAAGCTGCTTATTTTCACTCATAATTTTGGTATTAGAATGCAACGTGTTATTAGGGTTTCATTACACACAGATCTAGAAGTAGATGGAGGAGAGAATCAGTTTCTTCAGATACAAGGTTTAGGTAAGAAAAAATGCCTTTGTGATCAACAGGAATGTGTCTTGTCAAAGAAAACTGAGGTTATGTCTTTGCTGTGAACCAGCAGAACGTTTGCATCAGAGAAGGCTGGGAAGGAAAAAAAGAAACTTGCAGGGCAGCTTCCAGTTGCCCAGGCAGGCAACTGGTGAGCCCACGCTCCTGCTCCCAGCTTCAACCCCAACCTTTGCCTCTGCATTCATCCCCTCCTTTTCACCCGCCAGCCGCCGCCTCCTCCTCCTGCTGTCGCAAGTCAAGAGCGTGCAAGAGTCTCTACATGTCTACTTGGTGGTCCCCAACCCAAGGGGATTTCAGTCCAGGTGCCCGTGCAAGCAGCGGCTTTAGAGGAGAGAGCCTGCAAGATTAGAAGAGAGGATCTGCGCAAAATAAACAGCATGCATAAGGAAATGTACTTGTTGCATTATACCCTCTAATGAATCCTTTTGCTTTCCTCCTTCCCACTGCATGAAGATGAAACTTCCTGTGGTAACTTTTGGTGCCCTAAATAACTGTCTGTATCTTATTGTTCTGCTCCCAGCTCAGTGAGGATGAATAAGAGGTATTAGTCAGATAAATGATATCTCCAGGCTGTAGCTTTTTTCAGTCAGAAAGCTTGTCAGTTTTGTACATTTCCTGTAAGGCATGTAGGGCTCTACAGAAACTAGCTGAACATTTGGAGGCTGTGTTTAATTGATGGGAAAAGAAGCATCTCTCTCTCTATTTTACGCATGTTCTTCAGACCAGATAAACTAACTGTGCAGGTGCTTCTCTTTCTTCACTGCCTTTACAGAAAGTTAGGCAGCAAAAACTTTTATGCAGAAACGTAGGCCTGACATGTAGTTTTTTGGTGGCTAACATTAGCCTGGATGTAAATAATGCAGTGTTGAAAGAAATAAACTGTATACACGTAAGTAACAGGGCACCATGACCTTCTTATCAAGCAATTCTCCGCTTAGGAGCAAATGATGTAGAGGGACATGTCTACACAGTGTTTTCAGACCAATGTGGGCCTCCCTGTCCATAGGACAGGTGAGCCAGTTCAGGCGTGGAGCAGGGGAGCTGTGCTGCGCAGCTGGGTGCTATGCTCAGGCTCAGGTAATCTGTTTTTCACTGGCCTTATTTGCTGGTATCTGTGACTTTATCCATAAGGCATCTGCTCCGTAGCTGTCTTATGTTTGACTCGCTTGCCGCGGGGACAGAATTCACTCATAACCGTCTGGATAAATGCACCCAGAGCATCTGAGGAGCAGTACAAAGTGTACAGAGGAACCATTTCCTAACTGAGGAAGTGGGTGGTAATGGGTTCCATCTGTAATTGCAGACAGATAAATGAAGAGAAGAAAAAGCATCAATCATTTCAGGAATGTTAAGCTTTTTTTGGCTGTTCTAATTTGTTTCTGATAGGCTGATATGAACTAGTGTACTGGGGCCTGTGGATGAGAAGAGACCCAATTTTTCTGTTGCAAACTGTAGCTTGGCACAGGAAATTTCTTCCTCTCCAAGCAGTCTATGAAGCATAGTAGGAGTGTACACAGAGGGAAAAAAAAAGTGCACAAGCTTCTTTTTTTTGCTGGACATCAAGAGTGTTATGGATGATAGAAGGGATTTTTGTAGAGTAGCTTTAAAGGAAGTGCTAGGAATCCCATCAGAGGCATTCGTTTTATGAATGAGGTGTCTCCTGGGTCATCTTTCACAAAGTGTTGCTGTATTTTTCTATTTGTTCTGTAGACCTCTTTCTATTACTAGTGGATGCTGTCCCAACACACCTTTATCCTGAAGTCTATTTGTTTCATAGCAAGTCAATAACGTGTAAGTGCCATGACTAAAACCAGAAACTCTAAATTATAGATCATTACTTCATAGCACAGAGCTCACGCCATTCAATGAAATTGCCTAAGAAAAGTACTTATAAGACTCATGAACATCATTCCTGCCATCCAGAGGGACCTGGACAAGCTCGAGAAGTGGGCCCGTATGAACCTCATGATGTTCAGCAAGGCCAAGTGCAAGGCCCTGCACCTGGGTCGGGGCAACCCCCATCATCAATACAGGCTGGGGGATGGGGGGATTGAGAGCAGCCCAGGGGAGAAGGACCTGGGGGTGCTGGTGGATGAAAAGCTGGACATGAGCCGGCAATGTGCGCTCGTAGCCCAGGCGGCCAACCAGATCCTGGGCTGCATCAAGAGAAGCGTGGCCAGCAGGTTGAGGGAAGTGATTCTCCCCC